>UELV01094409.1:12116-27569 GCA_900490015.1 Megastigmus stigmatizans | reverse complement strand
TCAGAATTACCTACTACGATTGCAACAGAACCATCACCAGCTGTGACAAAACCATCGCCATCAACATCCACGCCTGAGGCCGAATTGACGACGGAATCAGCAACTACTACGCAAGGCTCTGTCTCAATTACGTCTGACAGTTCCAGTTCAGAATTACCTACTACGAATGCAACAGAACCTTCACCAGCTGTCACTGAACAATCGCCATCATCGATTGCTTCATCTGAGGAGGAAGTCGCGACGGAATCAGCGACAACTACGGAAATCTCAACTTCATCCCAGGTTTCAAGTTCAGAATTACCTTCTACGATTGCAAACGAACCTTCGCCACCTGTAACGGAATCATCGCCATCAGCATTCACGTCTGAGTCCGAGACCACGGAGGAAGCAATAACTGCTACGGAAATCTCAACTTCTTCTGAGAGTTCTAATGCAGAATCACCTACTACGATAGCAACAGAACCCTCGCCAGCTGTAACAGAACCATCGCCACCAACATCCACGTCTGAGGCCGAGGCCACGGAGGAAGCAGTAACTACTACGCAAAGCTCAGTCTCTACTTCGTCTGAGAGTTCTAGTTCCGAATCACCTACAACGATTGCAACCGAACCTTCACCGGCTGTAACGGAATCATCGCCATCTACATCCACGCCTGAGGCCGAGACCACGGAGGAACCAGTGACGACTACGGAAATTTCAATTTCGTCTGAGAGTTCTAGTTCCGAATCACCTACTACGATTGGAATAGAACCGTCACCAGCTGTAACCGAACCATTACCATCGACTACTACGTCTGAGGAGGAAGGCGCGATGGAATCGGCGACAACTACGGAAATCTCAACTTCCTCCCAGGTTTCAAGTTCAGAATTACCTTCTACGATTGCAACAGAACCTTCACCAGCTGTAACAGAACCATCATCACCATCATCTACGCCTGAGGCCGAATTGACGACGGAATCAGCAACTACTACGCAAGGCTCTGTCTCAATTACGTCTGAGAGTCCCATTTCTGAATCACCTAGTACAATTACAACAGAACCTTCATCAGCTGTAACTGAATCATTGCCATCGTCTACTCCATCTGAGGAGGAAATCGCGACGGAGTCAGCGACAACTACGGAAATCTCAACTTCGTCCCAGGCTTCAAGTTCAGAATTACATTCTACGATTGCAACAGAACCTTCACCAGCTGTAACGGAATCATCGCCATCAACATCCACGTCTGAGTCCGAGACCACGGAGGAAGCAATGACTACTACGGAAATCTCAACTTCTTCTGAGAGTTCTAATGCAGAATCACCTACTACGATTGCAACAAAACCCTCGCCAGCTGTAACAGAACCATCGCCACCAATTTCCACGTCTGAGGCCGAGGCCACGGAGGAAGCAGTAACTACTACGCAAAGCTCAGTCTCAACTTCGTCTGAGAGTTCTAGTTCAGAATTACCTTCTCCGATTGCAACAAAACCATCACCAGCTGTGACGAAACCATCGCCATTAACATCCACGCCTGAGGCCGAAGCCACGGAGGAATCACTTACTACTACGCAAGGCTCAGTCACAATTACGTCTGAGAGTGCCAGTTCTGAATCACCTAGTACAATTACAACAGAACCTTCACCAGCTGTCACTGAACCATTGCCATCGTCTACTCCATCTGAGGAGGAAATCGCGACGGAGTCAGCGGCAACTACGGAAAGAGGAAGACATACGCAATACGGAATCTCAACTTCGTCCCAGGCTTCAAGTTCAGAATTACATTCTACGATTGCAACAGAACCTTCACCAGCTGTGACGAAACCATTGCCATCAACATCCACGTCTGAGGCCGAGACCACGGAAGAAGCAGTGCCTACTACGGAAATATCAACTTCGTCTGAGAGTTCTAGTTCCGAATCACCTACTACTATTGGAACTGAACCTTCACCAGCTGTAACAGAACTATCACCACCAACATCCACGTCTGAGGCCGAGACCACGGAGGAAGCAGTGACGACTACGGAAATTTCAACTCCGTCTGAGAGTTCTAGTTCAGAATCACCTACTACAATTGCAACAGAACCTTCACCAGCTGTAACAGAACCATCACCACCAACATCCACGCCTGAGGCCGAATTGACGACGGAATCAGCAACTACTACGCAAGGCTCTGTCTCAATTACGTCTGAGAGTTCCAGTTCAGAAGTACCTACTACCAATGCAACAGAACATTCACCAGCTGTCACTGAACAATCGCCATCATCGACTTCTTCTAAGGAAGAACCTACAACGGAAGCAGCAACTAATACGCAAGGGTCAGTGTCACCTTCATCTGGTTCGGAGAGTTCCAGTTCAGAAGCACCTACTCAAGAAGTAAATACTACCGGTTCTACAGTGTCTGTACAGGTATCAACGGAATTAGTCCCATCAATTACCAAGCCAACTGGTCCATCTTCAGAAATAATACCTATTATACCTCCTGAATGTCCAAGAATTAATAGTGGCTACGCAGTTCATTTATCTCATGAAACTAATTGTTCATTATTTTACACATGTGATAATGGCAGAAAAATATTACAGAAATGCCCTCCTGGTTTAAACTTTAATCCGATGTTGCAAGTTTGCGATTGGCCACAACGAGTAAAGTGTAATAATATTTCTTCTTAATATGTATCGAACATAGGAAAAATTGTATTTTATATCTTTGTCAAGCTAAAGCCAATTTTGTAAATATAAATCTAGATCAAGTGGGTGCATTACACACTAACATAAAATAGCCGAAATTAGTCTTAAAAAATACATAATAAAAGAATACTATTAAAGTTTTGACTTCATTTACCAATAAACTGATTAATCTATCACCGATAAAAATTTTTGTTAAGTTTTACATACGGATATGTATGCATGTAAAATACTATATGGTTTAATTGATATATGTATATGTATAATATATATTAGCTTAATGATATTTTATTTATAATATTTCCAATGTTATTGTTGGTAATCGTTTAATTCGTTTTAATTTTATAGTAATTATATTGCTTTGTCTTGGATAAATCTTGGTGATATTAAAGAAAAGCTTCATTAAAAGACTGACGAAACCCCACACTTAACACCAAACATGTCACGTATGATAACTGTGACGAGAGATTCTTTCTCTCTATATGGATTCGGTATCGTCCGACTTTCCGGTAACTTAATCCTGAAAGGAATTAGTGAGGGCGGGGTAATGAAGTGACGCGAAGACTGGAGAACTTTGTACTAAGTTTATTCACTATACGATGAATGTGTCGAGTGGTTCTAGCTGCGTTGCGCGGCGATCGGTCAGTCGTTCCTCGTTCGGATGTTAGGTCGTTCTCCTCGATGCGGCCCGATGGGGTCTTTTTTATTATGATTCGTTAGAGGTGGTGGAAATGGTAAAAATCGCCTCTTGCGATTTTTGTAGAGTCGGAAATTTGACTGTTGCTGGGTAGAAACATGCTGCGAGTTGCGATTCGTTTGAATGCGGCGGTGTATGCCGCATTTTATTGTGAATATTAATTTGCGCGCCAATGAATAAAATCATAGGACAGCTAGGTGTCTTATGTAACACAAGAGTACCTATATTTTGATTAATAATAAAACGATGTTTACTAGTTTTATGAAGGATTAATGAGTGCGTAAGTGGAACTTTCGTGCTAATGATTATATCATTCTGAACTTATTTATTGTTTTAAAAAAGTTAGCCATACAAGAATTAAAGTCTTTGAACATCTTTGCCTATTAAATTATTTTAATAATGAGTGATTATTATTTGAATCAAAGTTAAATTCATTAGTTATGTTAAAAACTTGGTATATATTTGAACAAATTTTATGCCTTATGAAAGGAAATTTAATACAACTTTTAAGAAGGTATATTTTCAACTTTAGTTTATATGCGGAAATATAAATGAAGTATTTCGATTCCGCATTACGTTCCAGTACGCATGCGGATAAGGTGTTTTGCTAACACTGCTGAGAAGGGCCCAAAGTCATATGAATGTGCAGTATTCTAATGAGTAAACTACTCTCAATACCGTCATATACATAATTACTGTTTCATTCTAAGCTCTTCGTTATATTACATTTAGTATTCGAGCTAATGTCAATCGCTGCGTGTAATGTCAGTTGCATTGATATTTTCTAACTACATTTTATATGCGATTTGGTTTTCTCGTTTTGTGCGTTGTTCTCAGTGTTTTTAATATATTTTATAAATAGCATCAGTAAGTTAAGATTATGGTTATATAACTTATCATCTTGTGTAATTTTAGTATAGTATATTTATTTGGTATAAATGTATATGTGTTTAGAGGGTATTGGATAAGTCACGATGTGTACTTCAAGAGGAAAAAGCCAGATAGTCAAGATAGACTATCTTGAAATCCAGTTAGGAAAACCCAAGAAAAATATAGTTTTGGAAGAAAGACGCTAGTTTGGACAGTATTTTAACAACGAAGAGTCTCTCCTTATTCAAGAAAGATGCAAGAAATTTTTGAGATGCTGCAGAAACAAAGAGTAGGCATATGAACCATAGTATATTTTGATTCCAGCATTAAAAGAAAGCCTCTGTTGCAATCGCTGTAAAGAGATGTAAATTTATTAGAAGATGCGCAGCTTATAGTATAAAAAAATTCTTCTTGGAAAATTTATTGAAGTTAATAAATTAAAAAGTTAATAAATAGTTAATAAATTTTATATATTGTATTTTACTAGTTAAGCACCAGCTTATCACCATAATTAGACAGGCATTTTATTTGCCATATTTCTTTTATATACATTTAATTCGTATTATTAAGCATAAAAGGTAACTAAGAATAATAACAAAATTATTTAGATCAAATTATTCGATTTTCATATTTGATTATCTATTTCGTAGAAGTTTTAAGAATATGAATTCTTTTATGTATTCCTGTCTGTCAATTGTCTCTCAGATGTTTGAAAATGTGACACGAATTTATCAGTCCTTGTATAATTTTTTATAGTATACTAATATGAGGTGGATTTATTGCTCGTCAAAAAACAAAATAAAAATTGTAACTCTTTTTATTGTGATATTTCGAAGGTTTGTACAGTATACCTTCCTCTTCATGCTTTAAAATACTAAAATTATCAATTAAAACCTTTAAATAAAATAAATTAAAATATTCGATATCATTAATAACTATGTATACTTCAAAATATGCACCTTTAAAGTTATGAAAATTACATTACATTGTTTCAAATTGCAATTTTTATGTCGTTCTTTGATGATCGATGGAGTCCCCTCACATTACTTCAAAAATGTTTTTTCTCTCCTAACAATGTGGACAGCACAATAATTAGTACTTTCTATGCATAGAGTATGCTCTTGAAGATTAGAATCGGTGTTTTTTGTAAGAAGCCGAGCTTTGTTCTACGTTTTCCAATTTCTCTCAAAGTAAACCACATCTTGACAGGGGTCAGATTCACTCTTCCGGAAAAAGAGCGGTTTGGTTTGATTCTCAACTAATTGCACATCGCATTGTTTTATTGAATCAAATGCTGCATCAACTAATATAAGTTATTTCATGTTTTTTATAGATAATTTCTTTATGCAATATATAATAAGGCTTTAAATTTTTAAAACGATCAGGTGTGATCTACTACAGCTTAATTCTCTAAATTGGGAAAGCATTAGTACATCTGCTTTGTTCAAACCTTCATTTTTACAAGACTGAAGTAATTTTTCATAGTTTGAGCTGATTCTATGATATGGAAAATATGGAAAATTATTGCACAATTTACAAGTGATGTATCAAAGTGCAATTATGTGATTAATGAATCTTGATAATCAAGTTCTGTTTGATAAAAGATTAGTCGATCCTGATGTCAATATTAGATATAACATTGCTGATAAAAATTCTTTTACTAAGTATCTTCTCAAGTAAAATTTAAACAAAAATAATTTATTGTCATTTTTATGCACAGTAACATATTTTTATGTAAAATATTAATTTATCTCATTTTTATAGTAAATTGTAAAACCTACATGTGCCTTAATGTATTATTTGATTTTATTTCAAAATAGTAATTTATCATGTGAGTAGGAGCATCACGTCATTACATATTTGAACAAACTGTATATTCTTTTGATTATTTAATTGAAGAAAACAGCAGTATTGAATTTTGAAATAAATTACTATATTTCACAATTTAAAATATACTAATAGCACGCTTGAATAAAAATGCCAAAAGATTATTTATCATCACGAAAGAAAATTAAATGCAATGCTTGCAATATGTAAAAAAAAAAGAAATATTAAGAGTAATGGCATACTTTCATATACGTATATAAAAAAGCACATCGTTCAAAAAGAAGATTCGAACTAATCTGTTTTTGTCAATGGCTTTCAAAGGGACCTAGGATTCTGTCGTTATAGTGGAAAGCGAAAAAAATGCAATGATGATGGGTGGACATTCTGATAGGATATTAAACCAGCACACGCGAAGGAAATAATGCGCATACGTGGAAGAGAGAGAGAGAGAGAGAGAGAGAGAGAGAGAGAGAGAGAAGCTGTTTACGAGGTAAAGCGCTCGCTGATCCTCACTTGATGCGACATCCTTATCCCCAGGGATCTTTGATCGATCCGTCATGGCAGAGGCGTGCATACTGTATATAGAGAGCTGCGGTCTCTGCTCTTCTGTACGTATATAAGCCGCAGAGCCAGCGAGACGCCTTAAGTCCTCGCCTCTCTGTCGTTCACCGTCGTTTTCTCGCTTATTATTATGTATTACAATATTTATCGTCCGCATCAGTGTGACAGAACGAAATTTGTTCACTTACCCTGGATTTCTCTATCACATCTATGTTTAGTAATCAGAAGTGTCAGATGATGAGGAATTCATGCAGCACAGTGACACAATTTTATTTAGCTTTATTCGTATTTCTGATGTTTTCGTTTCTGATAATACTGTGCTCTTATATTCAAATGTTTTTATTCGAAGTATTAACAATTATGAAAATTTTTATTAATAAATTTTTTTTCAAAATATAGGTACTAAATCGCGTTTCGATAAAATCCTAGCGTTATTCTCTTGTATTTCTAAAAAAAACTTTAATGTCTCCTGAATTGCGTTACAATCTCGACCAAACTGTATTAGGGCGTTGTCCAGGCTTTTTTCGTCGCAAAAAAAAACTTTATATATTCGCAATAAAATGAGTTTACCTTCCTGGTTTTAAACAAATTCGTAAAAGAGAGAGAGAGAGAGAGAGAGAGAGAGAAGAAGCGAAGGATTAAAATGCGAACAAACTCGGCGAAACAGCTGACACGCGCAGCCTCGTCGCTGTGTGCATCAAGCGCTCCCCCGTATTAAAATTTAAACAGCCGAAAAAAGAAATTAAATCTAAAAGGCACGGAGAGAGGAGGCGGTAGGCTTAGCATGCAAGCTTTTCCGTGCAGCAAAGTATGTGTGTGTGTGTGTGTGTGTGTGTGAGAGAGAGAGAGAGAGAGGGGGAGAGAGAAAGTAGGAGGAGGTACAGGAGGCAGTATCGTAAGGGTTTAGAATATATTTCAAAAGTGCACGCGAAAATGGAAGCGTGTATATATACGTTGAGAGAGGGACTCACGGGTACGGCGCTTTCAAAAGCTCGGAAAAAAGCTCGGTAGCACGACTGTGTGTGTGCGTGTGTAGGTGCGCGCGACACACATAGACGCTCTCTTTGCGCTTTCCGTAAAGCAATATATCGATGTTTAGCAACCAATAAACGGATCCCTCAAAGAGGGCTTTTACGAGTAAAGCGAAAGCTCGCAATGTGTGTAGGTGTGTGTGTATATATACCTCGACTTTACTCTATTGCCGTGATCGTACTGGTATTGGTATACAGTTATGTGGCGCGGCTATATATGTATTTACGTCAGCGCGCGGTGCCAAGCGAACCATGCTGCTTTTATGGCTCAAAGTAAAGGCATTTATAGTGCCGTTTCCTACTTCAGCCTTCGCGATCCTGCGGCATATGAATGTACGCATTTAATGCTGCTTTTATGATAATGCTATCAATTCCGTCACTGTACGGAGTATTGTTCTTTTTTTTACCTAAACTTGAACTCTTTCTCTCGTTCTTTTTCGTTTTGATTTTTTTCTTCTTATATTGCTGTTCATTATTAGAAATGATAAATTTCAGTTTTAAATAAAATTCTTTCTTTAAATATAAGTGTTTCTTGTTATGATATTTTCTGCCATTTATTTTGAGATAAACAAAATGCTTTTATACAACATAATAAAATGTTGGGGGTGACACTCCATGACAAAAAGGAAAAATTTTATCAGGATACATTTTACTTTTACGAATTTGTATTTTTACCAAAAAGAAATTGTATTTACATAAGAAAGCACTCATAATAATTGGAAAAATATTTTAGAAATGACAACTAAATGGAATAAGAGTTTCACACTTGATTGGTAATATTAAAGACCCATTCCATATGGATTGAACGAACAAAAAAATCAACCTCTTCGATTTTTTTCAAACATTGGGATGTGTCATGGAGCGTGACGAGTCAGCGTGATATGATATATGGAGTTAACTCAGTGGTTAGAGCACTCGACTACGGCGCGAGACGTTTCGAGTTCGAATCGCGTTCGTTCGCATTTTTTATTAAGAAGTCGCACATTTCATTAAACTCGGCTGTTACAGATGTCAATCTACTTTGAATTTCATGAGACCCGGGTTTTTTCATTTTTCCGAAAAAAATTTTTGGAGGTCTGTGGCACCGTGTTAAAATTTACATCGTAACATCGTTCTTCCGAAAATGAAAATGTACCTTTTTTTTAAGTGGCCGACATTTTGGCCCATATCACCCTATCTTAACGATTTTTTTTCAAAATGTATAGAACTTTATCAATTTTCATCTGATTTTTTTAAAATTCAAATTGCTTGGAAACTTTCTGAGATAAATGGAAAAAAACAGAAAAAATCGTTTATTTTAAATAAATTTTCTCAAAAATCCCACCTTCGATTTTCAAGAAATTTGAATATGTTTTTCAAGGCAAAATAAGCTATTTTTTAGTCAAGTGGTAATATGCCATTTTGCTCCGTTCGGGAGATACGACCTCGTAAAAAAATAGCTATTTTTACACGTTTAAGCCTCATGTGCATATATAAATTGACTAGGGTGTCCGTTAATTACCAAGTTTTTTTAATATGGGATTGTCAGTTTCATATCGATACTTTCGCATAAAAAAAAAACAAGTTTTCTACTCTGGAGAGATCTCTATATTAGAATTTAACGTATCGCTCGCACCTATTTTTTCCATGTTATTTAAATGGGAATTTTTCATTTTTCAAAATTTATTTTTTTTTTTTGACCGGTAATTTCTACAATCTATATAATTATATTATTATAGTTTTTTTTTTTGACGAACATGCGACTGCTTTTAATTTTTATATTTGTAATAATTTTGATTCATGTTGCAACTATCACAAGTACTCATCGAGTCTCACCCGCAAAAAAAACAGTGCAAATACTCATATCAATAATTTAAATTTAATTTTTATATATACGGAGCTTGGACTTTATTCTTCTATTGAGATAAAATTTGTAGGTATTATTTATAATAATTATATGATAGGCAAGCCCATAATTAATAAAAAAACTGACAATTCCATATAAAAAAAAACTTGGTAATTAACGGACACCCTAGTCAGCTTATAAATAACGCACCTGAGACTTAAACGTATATAAATAGCCATTGTTTTTTTCGAGGCCATATCTCCCGAACTTGATTAAAAAGCAACTGATTTTTCCAAGAAAAACATATTCAAATTTTGTGAAAATCGAAGGTGAGGTTTTTGAGAAAATTGATTTGGAAAAAAACGACTTTTTTCTGTTTTTCTCGTTTATCTCAGAAAGTTTCGAAGCCATTTGAAATTTAAAAAAAAACAGTTAAAGACTGATAAAATTGTGTACATTAAAAAAAAACTTTTTGGCCACTTCAAAGAAAGGTGCATTTCCATTTTCGGAATAACGCTGTTACGATGTAAATTTTGACATGGTGACACAGGACTCCAAAATTTTTTTTCAGAAAAATGAATAACGCGGGTCTCATGTAATTTAAAGTAGATTAACATCCCAAAGTTTAAAAAAATCGAAGATGTCGATTTTTTTTGTTCGTTGAATCCATATAGAATGGGCCAAATATCAAAATCAAATGCAGAATAAATATATTCATTTTCATCAATACATTTAAAGCAATCAATGAAAAGTTTAAAAATTGTTTAATTGAACATACTACCCAGATACTGATCGCCTGTGAAATTGAGACTGAATACAAAAATGACAATTAATAGTTTTAAAAAAGCATTAAAAATTATTTTAATATTACTCGATAGAAATATTGAAACTCAGAATGTAAAAATAAAATTGTTATGTAATCACATAATAATCTATATGCATGCAATAGCAGTTCAATTATTGATTATGTAATTCGATCGTATACTAGTCAAAGTTGATTTACCCTTCATTAACTGAAAGTATTTTATTATTTCCCTTAATTTCCATATTAATTAATGTATCATAATTTATTTTTCTGTAAGTGAAGATTGATATTGTGATGCATTTATCTACTGAATGATACCATTCTCAATGGGTTTAGATTTTGGTACTTTAACGTTAGATTGTATATTTTAAAACTTACATACTTTAACTATTGTATTCAGACTTTCTCGAAGTCTAAAATTTTAATATAAGCAATTCATTTGTGCAAATAAAATTTTAACATTATTTTTAAAAACAAACTTTGGCTCAAACGGCCTCTGATATTCAAAAAACAATAGTGTTCTATAATATTTATTTAATAATGAACTCTATTTTTATAAATTGAAAATCGTGAAAAGATAATAAAAATATATTCATGTATATATCATGCTGAACAAATAATGGCACATAGAATTTTGAATTAACAAAATATGTTTAATTAATATTTTATTTAATGAGATTAAATCTACTATATTAGTTTAAAGAAGTAGACAAAAAATTAACTTTCTTCAAAACTTAATTTCCGCTAGTTAGCTCCATCAAACTTAACAATTCTTCTACAATGTGGTAAATTCATTTCAGGTTTGGTAGCAATAAAGTTATTTTTGAGTGACGATGTGTCAGAGACAGGGGGCTCATATATTTTTCTGCGTTGAAGGAACACAAAAAATACGTCGTCTGTGAGCAAGAGTCACTTCTCCTTTCGTAAGCGCGCGGGGAAGCCTCGCGGCCGTTTCCTTCTCCTGTTGGAGGGTCCTTGAGTTTCAACTTGCAATGGCAATAAAGCGATCCCTTCGCCGATCCTTAGCTGAAAAATAAATAAAAGAAAATTGGTTAACATTAAGCATGAAAAATTCTGCTTTAATATATTTTTAAATAAATTCAATATTTATATTGAGTAAAAATTCTTGTAAAGCTGAAATACCTACAGGGAGAAAAGAATATAAAAAATTTAAATTATCAATTTTAATTAAAAAAAACCTTAAACTCATTTATAAAACACACGAAATTCCAGAAAACCAAGTAAATTTAATGTTGTAGTGCAAAGTGCAGAAATCGCGCTTCCCTACCAATAAAAGAGTAGTTATGAAAAAGTCTAATAATTTACACTAAACATGAAATTTACTTAGTTTTCCGGAATTTCCTGCGTTATATCATTTACCAAAGTTTCAGGTAAATCGAGCAGTTCGTTTAGGGAAAATGCTTGATCGTGTCAAGGCGATAAATAGGAATCCACCTGTCGGTATTCGACATCCCCCTAAATTTCAATAAATATTTTCCAAAAAACAGCATATATATTGAAATATGGCATTTTCAGGAATTACAAAATAATGACAAAGTATCTTAACGAATTAACCTCTCCGAATGTAAGTAATTAAATTAGTACATTTCGATACTAGTTTCGATGCACACATACACACATAAACACACATATATACACGCATACACGTACGCATAGAAGCACTCATCCAGAGACACGAAAAGAATCGCTTATTTTTATACAGAATCCTTAAACTATGTAAGAATATTAATGTTTCTGAAATTCAGAATCGATTTCTCTCAGCACTACACAATTCGACAATAACTGCAAGAGAGCTTCTATTAGAGCAGTGTTCATGTTTCTGAAATTCAGAATCGATTTCTCTCAGCACTACACAATTCGACAATAACTGCAAGAGAGCTTCTGTTAGAGCAGTGTTCGTCGGTTGTAATTTCTATAAAAGGGACTTTGCAGAAAAGAGCAAAGGTGTGCACATATATATATATATGTGGTTCTATATATATCGAGAAAGAGAACTGAAGGGAAGGAGCGAAAAGGGACGGAATAAAAGCAGGACACGAAAAGAGCTCCTTGGGAAAATACGCTTGAGCGATCGCCATTCGCTTATATATTTCGTCAGTGCTTAGATTGGTTCGACTCGTGGCGCAATTTACCCCCCGTTTGGCAAGTGCTGCTCGTCCTCGTAGTCGCCCGTAGTCGCCCATATCCAACCCACCCTTCTCGCGCCTTCGCACATATAAACCGGAGCAGATATGCCGCACACTTGCTCCGCGTGTATATATAGATCGCGTAGGTGGGTCCACATTTCCAGCTCTCTCTCTCACTCTCTCTCTCTCTCTCTCTCCCTCTCGCGCGCGCGCTCTCTCTCTCTTTTCCCAGGGCCGCGAGATAGAGAGAGAGTGAAATAGTATGTTTCCGTGCTTTTGCTCGGCGAGAGAGAGAATGAAGAAAAGCGCCAGGAGACCAGCGTCCCATTGGCCGGTTAAACTTAGGGGCTCGGCCAATCCTCAGCCCGCCTGATAACGGCGCCATGCGCCCTGTTCCGCCTCCTCAAGACGCACCGTTATATTGCTTTCTCTATATACGTATAGATATGTGCGACCAATCTTCAAATATATGTAGGTGACAAATACATATATATCTTGCTCGAGATATTCATCTCTGTACGCTAAAACATTCTGTTATCTTCTTCTTGTTGAACGTTGTTGTTTCCTGTAACTTGTTTACAGATTATAGTTTAAATTAATATGGAGATTCATTTAAACATCGAAATTCCACGCATTAAAAGAAATGAAGAGCTAGTGTTAGTACAACGATTACATGCAGAATGATTTAGTATAACTAAACGATAATTACGTACGTTTTTATATCACCAAACAATAATTTGATATATCTAATAGATTGGTTGCAGTGTCGCAATTCATCAACATATATCTAGACACTCTTACGCAATCACTATTAAATAGTAATTGAACTCATTTTTTAATTTTAATAAACCTTTATTATTTAGGTAATTATAGGATTTTTTTAAAACGTATACGTGTTAAAATTTATGTACGGAGTATGCAATTCTTTTAACTACTGTTTCATGTGTTCGACATTAAAAATTATGCTGATTTATATGCTCGATATATGTGGGTAAGAAACTTGTCCCGCGTTCCAGGGAAATAATTTTTCTACCCTCTTATTACATGCAAATTAGTTGTTATAAACTTAATCCACTTATAAGATGAAACACATATAAGAAACACTGCATAAATGCATATTCTGAATCTCGAATATTACCAGAACCTAGAAAGCTTTTTTTTTATTATTCTGCGATATGTGTAGTTTAAATAAGTTGACAAATTCTATTTAATTAAATAAATCTGGTTATTACACCCCATTCTATCAATATCATGAATTACATGATATTGATTGAACATTATTTCGAAACATATGAATTTAAATTGATGCGTAAATAGAGAAAACGAATCTACAATTATAGTTTCGATCTCTATCATATACCACACATTTACAAAAAATACTTGAAAAAAATAATTTGTTTGATTTTTCTACATGGTTCTAAAAATTATATTTTATTTCTTCGAAAAGAAGAATTCAGGATATAATGTAATTTACATAATTGATGGACTTATAAGCAAATATCCAACTTTTCCGATTATGGATCTGATCAAACTCCAGAGAATCTCATTTCTGCTATTACAAAGAAAGAATCGACCACGATTTTGAATTAATCTTATGATTTTCAGGATATTAATTTATCATGAATATTGAACAACGGCTCAGTAACATATATTTCTTACATATTTTATTTTTTTGGCTAAAAATTATTTTCGAAAATTATGTTGCTTACGTAACTAGAAGAATTTGACGCCCCCTTATATTAGTCTTATCTTTATACAAATATAATTGATGGAATCAATCAAATAATGGCTCGAAATTAGGTGCGAGATACACCACAGTACTTAGGTATTTATGAATGTACTATAGGTATGTTTAAAGCGCTGCTTTCCTCTTATTGTTTACATTTATAGGATTGTCGGTGCTTTTTACTTGTTTAACTGCCATTTATCATTTAAGCCATCTTTACAAATCTAGGCTAACCTGTATAAAGGTTCGTCAGCCTGTCAAAATCTCTTGGCTTCCGAGCTAATTCGAGTGCGCAGTTCAGTATTCACGTTGCGCCTTTACCGGGTAAGCTCATCGCGAGGGAAGCAGCGCTGCGCCACATCGACAAGATAAAGCCAGGCAATAAACAACGAGCAGTTACTTTATCACGTGGTAAGAATGAAATCGAACTGTGGAGGGGGAGGGGGTGGGGTGGAGGATGCGTGACCATATAAGCTCCGTCACGTGACGCGTGTAATAACCGTGCTGTTGCGAGCGGTACTCGATATAGGGCACATGGACGCTTGCAAGCCCTTGGTAAGAATATACTTGGTAAAAAACATACACCTTGATATAATACAGCGTAAATTCCAAGCGTAACGCTTGTTGTCACGAACTTTCGTTGCAATGAATTTACAATTACACTTTTCACTGAAGATTGGTCTACAGTTTGATTACGTGGTAAACGCGTGGTAGTTATCATTATGCATATTATGCATAAGCTGGTGTTATAAATTAATATCAACTTATCCATCTCAATTTTATTCTTAAACATATATAATTTGAAGTAATTCAGGAGTATAGAAATTAATACATTTCCTATAAATAATAATATTTTTGATAATGATAAATATCAGGTAAATTATGATTACAAAAAATAAGATCTTTATGTCAACGGTGGTGTCAATAAGTAATTGAATTTAAAATGATTTTTGAAAAAGTAGCAACTATAATTGTTTCCCTCATGATTTACGATTTATAATGTCTAAATCATTTTTAATAAATAAATAAATCATTTTCAATTGATATAAATAAATGCTTTTTCTGCTTCAGGGATCTCAAAAGTGGCACCCATAACATTTAAAAGCCATATTATATTTTAATTCAACTAATTTCCGTATATCTCGAATGCTCGGAAGCGGATCTAAAAATGACATTGCTAATTCGGGCGAAATCGAACGAGACGCGATTAATTCAGGGGTATAGGAGCAAAAGCCCCCGCAGTCGTGAGACAGATTAATCCGTCCGGCCGAATGCAGCGTTATTCCCCGATATCTCTGCCCCA
>UELV01094408.1:10047-22928 GCA_900490015.1 Megastigmus stigmatizans | reverse complement strand
CTCTCTCTCTCTCTCTCTCTCTGTCCCCTCTCGCCACCCACCGACTCTGTATATATGCCCGCAGTGCACAACCGGTCTTAGCCGCCTTATCCCTATATGGCCTCCGATGCAGATACATACTGCTCGCTAGAACTTACCTGTTTTATGATGTCCCGCGTCGTTCCTTGGAATTTCGGACGTGTGCAGCTTGCGTTCGAAGAGTCGACTGACTTGGGATTACGCAATTATGCGTATAATACGGAGAACGAAACAACAGCTCTGTGGTTATTTTTAATATGTGGTTATTCATTATTTTCGAATCGAAGTACCCTAAATCCCTTTAAACGTTCTTATGATATTTGTATTTACTATCATCTTGGGTAATGAAACAAGTGACAATTGTCCACTTTTTCCCTTTCAACAAAGAATAATTAACCCCTTGCCACCAAAGCTATACATCTTTATTCATCACAAATTCACCACTATAATCAAAGGTCTCAATTGTCATCACAATATATCTTCAAAATATCATCTTTATATTCCCATCAGCTGTAATGTTCTACACATTTGGATTTACCCTGCGAGAATGGAACTAATTTGATAAACTGTCAGAGGTTACACGCTCTAGCAGCGGCAAAACCAGTGGTCCACTATATTTTGAAATTTTTGGTAGGCAGTGTATGGGAGGATTTATATCGGTGTATTGCGAGGAACACCTCCCAGATCTCCACAGAACGTGTATACGGCTACCTGTGCCGATCTCCGTGTGCCTGAGCTCGCTGGTCTCATTTTGAAAGAGGCGAGCGAGTGGAAATCAAACCGTTACTGGGTTGCGGCTACACTCGACGTGTAATGAGAATACATTGAATCGATCAACATCTAAAATATTGATAATAACATCTTGTTATGTAATTTGCCCAAATTTGTAAGATATTCAATGTACAACGAGTTGTTCAACCTTTAAAGCGCCGCTATTTGTTTTATATAAACCTATGCATATGAGTTTCGTAGATTACTGGGGCGAAGGTCCGATCAATATCTATGGCCCTATAGTGTCCAAGTGGAGGTCTAAAGGTCTAAACAACTTTTGCGCTGATCCACCACGCCAAATCTTTTAGTCCTGGCGCCACGGAGGTTCCCGTGGCCGATTGAGGTCCACTCTTCTACCAAGGTTTTTTTTATGTATTTTTTCCTCCTGAGTCCGAATTTCGAGGGTAGAAGGTTGTGAAATTGGCCATTAAATTGTTATTAACAATTTCATTGTTTAAATCGCTATATCTTTTGTTGTTTAATAACTACCAGTATAGAGTTTTTACATCAAAATGAGCTTTTCTACGACACAATATTTCAAATAGAATACGAGATATACGGAAAATAGTAAGCGCGTCAACAGCAACGTAAATAGCGTTTATCTCAAGGCTTACAGCTTCAAATTCAATGATCATGTAACTTGCAATAACTTTTGTTCCAACTAATATATTTGAACGAAACTAAATCTAGCGTTTCTATAGCGTTATAAACAAATTAATTTGGTATTTTTTTACATAATTTATAGCATTCGGTGACATAAATTATTGTTTAACATAATATATAGTTAATTATAATTCTTTTACTGATAGGCAAAATATTAACCTTAAAAATGAGAGCTTATAAGCTGGAAAATGTATATTAGAACCGAAGATACAAGTAAAAGAGTGAACGCAATGACCAAAAAGGGGACCTATTTGCACTAAATTTGCAATAACTTTCGATCTATATAACTTTTTTTAAAATAACTTAATTCAGCAGATTCGCTATTTAAAAATGAACAAACTGACGTAAACTAGGCCCTGGTAGTTATTAAACAACAAGATATAGCGATTTAAACAATTAAATTGTTAATAACACTTTAATGGTCACTTTTACAACCTTCTACCTTCGAAATTCGGACTCAGGAGGAAAAAATACATAACAAAAAACCTTGGTAAAAGAGTGGACCTCAATCAGCCACGGGAACACCCGTGGCGCCAGGACTATTTATTCTACTGCGAGAAAATAGTAAATTGAAATAACCATGAACAGTAGATCTTTACCTTGGAATTAAACCACCTAAATCTCACGCCACTGATCCAAAAGAGAGAATGGAAAACAAGTAGGCTGCCCATAATTGTGCAAGATTGCTATACATTCAATGATCGCATCACGAATAGTTCGATACAGCGCCAAAGCTTGGGAATAAGTTTCCTTTTAATAAAGCTCCGTTCGCTGTTATCCGTATTCTTCGGTCGAGCTTCTGAATAATTCAGCGGCGAACAAAAAGAGAGAGAGACAGAGGAACCGCATGGAAATCAGACGACAACAGCAGCGGCGGAGGAGTAACCAAGTGCGAAGTTCGCGAGAAAAGAGAAACTATTTCGCATCGTTTCGCGGCTGTGTTTCGGAATTTCATTGAAAAGCAGACGGCGAAAGCTGTGTGGACGGAGGCTTATTCAAAGAGACGCGGATAGAGAGTGAGAGAGAGCGAGAGATAGAAAGAGGTGAATGGAACAAGTCCCGATCTCTCTGTGTGCTGTGCCTGTGTGCGCATGGGTAAATGTGCACACAACGAGTCCACCGCGGTACATTGGAATGAAAATGAAACGGAGATTGAGAGAGACCGATTAAGGGAATTTTCGTTTTTGCTGGGGCGGCTTGGCCCCCGGGCTTCGCGCTAATCTGCACCTAGAAACTATTTATGCGAATATTTAAATGCGATTCCGCAGCGACGTGCACTTTGGTCACAAAGTCTTTTGATTAGTTGAAAGGGGATATGTATATAGCTGCACGGAAAATTGTTGAAGATTGTGTTGAATGTTTTAATGGTGCGCGGTGGAGAGTTTCTTCGTAAATTGCTTTTTTTTATTGGCGAATATTAATGAACGAACTATTCGATACGGTTGATTTTCATAAACGTTCACCTGACTTTTTCGACGTTTTATACGATGCACGATATGAAAGCATAGAATACTGTACGAAGCTCAAGTCTGTCCCGAGGAGATTTAAACTTCTCTATCAATGTCATTTTGAAAAAGAAAGTGGCTAATTTCGAAGTGGGACGAAACAAATAAAAGAATGGCGGACTAAACAAACGAAATTAAAGTAAAAATTTACTCGCAACAAAAAGCTTCGGAATTTGCGTATATGCACAGTTTTCCGAATATCTACACGCTCCATAAAAATAAGCATATCCTGAATTTTTTGCTCAGCTCAAGTCAAGCGGCACCGTGCAATCACCGAATACATACTTTATTTATCGATGGCGCGCAGGCAATGTCGAACTTTCGCTCTTTTTCTTTTCCTGTCTCACCGAGCACCCCCGGTTAAAGAGAACAAAGCGAAAACAAAAGAGAAAGACGTAGGGCGAAGAGGGAGAGAGAATAGCCGAGTCTAATTAACCAATCAGGGACATTCCTGGAAAGAGTAGCGAGGAGGGCGGGGGAGTCGCTCGGTGCGGGGTCAGGAAGCGGTCGCCTCCCAAGCGGATTTCCCGCTGTACACTCGCGGCCGTAATTTATTCAGCTTTAGGTTTCTAGTTGTGCACGCGCGGCCACACACACACACACACACACACACACATGCCGACTCCGAGACTCGTTTGCCGAAATTCTCGTTATACGCGGTCCTCCGCCTATATACAGATATACATATATCTATATATATATATATATATATACATTTTTTCGCAGCGCGAAATGCTTTTCTCTCGTCTGTTTTCCCTGAAGCTGGCACGTTTTCATTTTCCCGTGTAATTGATATACTTTACTTTATGTGGTGTCGTGTTGATAACATTTTCCAGCCCCAGTGTTTCTTTTTTTTGCATCTAGCCTACTCCTACTTGCCTCATAAAAGTTAATAATTTTCAAAAGCCACCCGCGCCTTTATGACATACCAAATGTAGTGTGTATGGAATCTTTTAGAGAGTTAATTATTCAATATTATTCTAATACGTAAACATTCGCTCGTACACCGACGTTTTTTATGTAGTATTTATATTCTTTGTAAAGGTATTATTAATGAAAAAGCTTTATAAGCACAAATGAAATTCGCATAATGATGTTGGGACGGATTAGCAAAAGTACAAAGCCGCTTAAAAAGGAAGCAAAGTGTCAGTATTTTAGGTAGACGCATTTTAGTTCGAAATCCGCTTCCATTTATTCGCGGCAAGTATTGACTTTAACTCGGTAAATTTTGTTCCACCTTCTAATATGTCGTGAATTTAAATGCCGGATAGGAGATGGTTTATTTTAGTTTAGCTTTTCGAACTCAAAGCTCTCTCTCTCTCTCTCTCTCTCTCTCTCTCTCTCTCTCTCTCTCTCTCTCTCTCTCTCTTTCTCTCTCTGGCACTCGATGCTTTTAGCTTTTCAACCTCGAGTGTCCTCAATGTTTCAGCAGGTCTAATCCTCGAGACTTACAGTTGTGAATCCGCCCCGCACGTTTATTGCTTTATCGAGTTCAATGTGTTGGTTTTGTCAATTACCACGTTTCTATAGTTCTTCTAATGCCTTGTCTGCCTGTAGCCCTCACTGTTTTAATTAAAATAATCTATTTTTTAATAAGGAATTACCAGGGAGAAACTTCTGTCCAATAAGCGGGTTAGCGACTTTTTCCTTCTTTTTTTATTCCTTCATTTAATATCATTTTTATTAATTTTCCTATAATTCCCATGTTTCTGAAGGATGGAACGAACGAAGGTGTAAAATTTTATTATGCGTCATTTAATTTTGTACTCTAATGTAATCAGAAAAATTCAATTAGATTATTTATCCTCCACGTTAGATTAAATGGGCAAAGCAGTAAATGTCAATATGTATTTCAAGTATTTTTAAACCTTTACATGATTAAATTCCATTTTCTTCGTACCATGTTCGTAAAAAAATTGTTATAAAATATTACTATCAAAAGGAGCAATAAGAATATCTTTATTCAGAAATCTGCAATATAGGAGTTTCTCTCAAAGCAAAATACAGTTTTTAAACCGAATACATCCCCGTATGAGTAGTATTTTCTTTTATAGTCAGCCAAAGCAAAGTCAAGAACTTATATTATTGCAGAAACATTATCATTGCATAAATCGATATTCAAAATCCAGAAATTTATAAATTGCGAAACTAAACGACCAATTAATTTTTTGTTGAGATTCTCTGAACTTCAGCGTATAATAAGTAGTAATGTCAATTTTAGTCAGACGTATGATTTATAAGAATTCTAATAATAAGCAATTGCAATATAATAATAAACTATAAACTTATCATGCTTTTTCAGCATTTAAATATTAAAACTATAATCTAATTTTATAAAACGGCCGAAGCTATACAAATCAAAACTGCGCCTATATTCTATACCGATAAATTTTACACTATTATTATTATCTACACCGCAATATTCTACCCAAGCATTTTCTAATGTCATGCCCATTTTAATGGTATGCACAGGGTTCGACAATGACCATCTAAACAGAGCCAACTATACCCGACCAACCGAACTCGCTCTCCATCCCCTTCCAAATCAATTCCCCAACACAGCCAGCAATCTGAAAACTCACTCCCGCATCGACATCTTATTACACGAACATTTCCACTTAACGGATATCGACACGATCCCGTAAAACAGGCAGACACAGTGTGTCTAAATGAAAATGACAAGGGGGAATTCGAGAGGCCTGCAGCAGTCTCCTTTTCGACTGTGTGTCGAGTCTCATCTGGTGCCACGTACGCAGCACCAGCAGCAGCAGCAGCAGCAGCAGCATGAGTCTCGCGCGCGCGCGCGCGCTCAAGACAGAGAGAAACAGCCGTTCTCTCGGTCTCTAGTCGTGAGCAATTGATCGGCGCCAGAGTTCGACAGAGTATACGCGCTTCTCACGGAAACGGCTTCTGCCCCCTGCTCCGTAGTGGAAAAGAGAGCCGAGCCAAGCCAACGGAGATGGAGAGTACTTCCGAGATTCGGGGGACAGGCCACTAAATTTCCCGTCCAATTTCGACGCCTACCCTAATGCGTACACACACACACACATATACACGCAGACTTGAGCGCGCGTCAGGTCGGCGTCTAAAGTGCCTTCGCTCTCATTGTTGAATTCTAGGCGCGTGTATCGTAGAGTGAGAGAGGGGGGATGAAATTGAGAGCGGCGGGAGGGTTACCGGGAGAATTTGCTCGGCTATTTTTTAACGCCTAGAGCGTGGATCGCGAACTTGCCTCGCCGTGTCCCCCTTTCGCGTGACCCTTTTTCCGCGCTGCAGCTGTTTTCTCGTGTACATGCGTGCGTGTGTGTGTGTGTGTGTGTGTGTGTGTGTGTGTGTGCATTTTTTTTGGTTAGGATGCTTTTTTGGGCGGGGTGGACACGTAGCGCGTGTTGATGAGTTTTTGTGGACATTTTTCGGAGAAGGCAGCTCGCTTTTGTCGCTGGTTTCGAAAATATTTTTGCGTTGCTTTGTTTAGGACCTTTTGCCAACGCGCGCGCGTTTGCTTCAGCCTCGAGGAAATGATAAATGGTGAAATTCTGTGATTTACGATCGCGCACAACGCGTTTCAGTTGGTACGCTAATGAACTGCATGCTAAACTTACATCGTGTTCGGTTTTTCTTTTTTACACTTTTACTTTAAAGAATGCGAATTTTCTCTTTAAGGAATGCAAATCATGTAATGCGATTGCTAAGCGAAAAGCGTTTACCTCTGCGGAACTAGACTAAATATACGAAACTGGCGTTGACAATTCCTGTCGTGTAATTTATTTCTGTCACGAACGCCGTATAACAAAATTCGTGCGCAAAAAATATAATGCAGTCATAATGCCATAACTCATTCGGTCAATTTAGGAACGATAAATTCTTTGATATTTTTCTTCCATTCTGACGTTTTCGATTTCTTTTTAGCAAATACTTTGCGTTTCGCACGCGAGGCTATAGGCAAATTGAAAAAATGGCCTCTTTCGTCGACGACGACATCGCGTATTGACAGTCGCGGAAATATGCCACTGCCATCCCTCGGTCAGAGTCAATCCCTGCGCACTTTCATTATCTTTTCATCACTTTTTCCGCTATTTGCTCGTTACAGTTATATAATAGAGCTGCCTGTCAATAGCAATACCGAATATTAACAAGAGGTTCCTTACACAAAAATCATGTATTTTTTGACGTATATGTATATTAAATGAAAATAGTGCTCTTTGTTCATTATGTATATGTACGCGTTTTAGAGTGCACTCGACCTAATTGATAATCGAAGTAGTTTGTTCTTACAGTCGTAAAATTGGACAGTGTCGAATATTTATATATATATAGAATTCAGTTGATTTTAGCACTGATATCGATTTCCGTGGATATACCGTGTATTCGAAACAGATTAATTTATTCTAATCGAGTAGTTCGAAATAGATCCAGCGTTTCGTACGTATGGACTCGCTAAAATAGCTGATACAAAATTGATTTAGCCAATATTATATACTCAACAGAGTATAACCTATTCAATAATTCAAAAATGTACTCTAAATTATTTTTTGCACGACTGCAAAAAACAGTCAACCTCAATTATCTTTACATTTTCTACAATGACTAGTTTATAAATTCGTATTTTCAAAATATTCCACTAAAAGTTTCAGCGATACATGTAAGCCAAAAAATGTTACAAATTCGTCTCAGTCACAAAAAATACTCCAGCCCCAATTTTCCTAAAAATCGCCAATATTTGCCATTAAACACAACAAGATACGCGCATTCACCGCTAAACGCTGTTTACGAGTCGAGATTATCATTTATTCGCCGATGCCATTAATCCCCATATACTTGAAATTTTACCGTCACCAGTCCCTCGCTGTCTCTCAGTTTGTACACTTCACCTCTCGGCCGGTGCGCAACAAAAAAAAGGTATACACTCGCGGAGAGATAATGCGGAGGAAGCCTCGCGACGACAGTTATAGAGGGGGTTGGCTCATCGGCCGGCTGGTGGTGTGTGCGTGGCGCGCGAGATCTTATCTCCGGATAACTTAGTTGAACCTCGAGGCGGTCCCCCGTTACTCGCCTCATAACGTAAGCTTTTTTTCCTGCATAAATTTACCTCGCCCCGGCCAACGTAAAAGCTTGCTTTAATAGAGATATTTTACGTATACTCGGGTATATGCCCACGTGCATTTTTCTCGTCCCTACCCTCAACCTTTTGCTAACGCGTAATATTCATGACACTTTTATGCGCGCGGCCCTGATGTGTGTTTCTTTGTCACCGCAGATTTTTCGAGGTGCTTATGCCGATCTAACAGCAACGACGACAGAACGCAAACATCGTTATACATTATTATTACACGTAGCGTATACGACCAATGGAATGGATGGATTGAAATAATAACTAGGCGTTTATGCTTTGCTTCTACATTACAATGGCAAACGTAGGGTGAAACTTTTCATACGCTTATGGATCTCGCGGCTATACACGACGACGAGGGCGGCGCGGAACAAAAAGAGATCAGCGAAATGTTTGTTTGGGCAAAACGACCCCCGCGATCGCGTTATGTACCTCCTTCTCTGCAGCCGTTCCGGCGCCGCCTCCACCCACCTTTTTGTATTGGAAACGGCATTTTCCGCGAGGTTCAGCATTAACGCCGTAATCGTTAAAACTTTAACTGCCATTGAATCCTCTCTCCCTCTCTGTCTCTATCGGTACGAAGGCCGCAAAAGCCGCGCGAGGCGCGCGCGCTGAAAGCCGAAACTTTATATAGTTCCCCAGAGGGTGGTGGACGAGAGGAGAGCGCGCGGGGGTGGCGTGGAAAAGGAGGTGCTGGTGGTGGTGGTGGTTCTTGTAAAGTCATAAAGGAAGGCTCGCGAGCTAGAGAATCTTTCAAAGAATGCACGGGGAGAGGAGAGAGGCTTTAAGGCTTCTCTCTGCCTCTCTCTCTCTCTCTCTCTCTCTCTTCGCTCCTCGAAGCCGCGACGTATGTACCCGATGGATCTCGAACTTCATTTTCTCCTCTCTCTCGCTCCCCTTCACCCGCTCCAGCGATCTACTTATCCGTCGAATAATCTGCAGCCGAGACGTGCATGGGCTTATATCTATATAGGTATATATACATAGAGAAAGATCTCGAGAGGGAGAAAGGATGCAGGCGGCTGAGCGAATTGTTGAAAATTACGTTTGAGGCGAGTGCTGAGCGCGTTACGGTCGGATTGAATCGATTATATCGGCGGGGGAGGGAAATTGAAATTTGCCTGCTGCGAAGAGTAGAGAATTATTAGGAATTGAGGGATTTCATCGGTCTTTTTTTTTTCCTGTTCGATTATGACTTCTGTTAGCCATGGAGACTCGACCGTTACTATGCGCCGCGCGGTTTCACTTTGGCTGACGTTGAATTTGCATGGAAATACATTTTCATGGATTCTCTTGTTTGTTACCCACGAAAGCGACATTTGTTTCATACGGTACAGCTGATAGTGCAAATCGCTACTGGAAAAAGAACAGCTGGGGACTTATGAAAATCTTTAATGATTGGTTTGAGTCCAAAATCTACAAATGAAAATTCTATTACTTTGAAAATATTATTATTTCAAATTTTATTCTTGAAAACAAAGATGAATTTTGATCGGATACACATATATATAAACACGGTTAGAAGGAAAGTGTTGTCAAAAGTATGGGTTTCAATATCGAGAATGCAATCTCTGGACGCAAGGAAACCGCGTACTATAACTCTTCACACGCGGTTCACACGGCAAACGTTGTATCCCCTTATACGTGTTGCGGCAACGAGGCGCGCGCTCCACGGGCCACCTGGCCTTTAACGAGCTTGAATTTCGAAAATCCTCGGACGCGAATTTTCCGAAAATTCACACTCCCTAATGTCGCGCTGGCCGCTGCAAGAAAACCACCACGACACCTATACAGCCATACATACGATCCTCTTATGCACCCGTGGACTTTGCGGCGCTCCACGAGTAATTTGTGTGTATACCACACCGAAACAAAGACGATGAGAGAAAAAAGAGATAAAATGTTAGAGTGCGATTGAACGTAAGCTTGCGATGAAAATGTTCATTGAAGTAATACCATAACTACGTACTTTTGGCTATTCGTAATATCATGATATTTATAGTTTCCCTCAGATGGTGATGTGATTTCTCCCATCTGCAGCAAAGCACATAAAGATAAAAAGAAGAAGTGAAGGGTCAGTTCGTGAGAGAGAGAGAGAGAGAACAGCTGAGAGAGAGAAAGGTATAGTGATGAGATACTCGCATGCGCAAGTGAAGCAGAACGAGTCATAATGTGGCGAACATAAACCCCGCTCTATATGCGGGCGTCCAACTGACACTCTCTCTCTCTCTCTCTCTCTCTCTGACTCTCTCTCTGGCTACCTGGCACCCCCTCGGCGCTCCTCTGTTATACATGTACATCCCGCATCCGTATCTTCGCCCGGAGATATCTGCCTCTAAATCACATTGATTCCTCGTTAAAACTGTGATTTACCGTTCCTCCATCCTCTCTCTCTCTCTCTCTCTCTCTCCCTCTCTCTCTCACTCTCTCTGCCTCCCACCACGTGAACCTCATGCACACACACACATACGCACAGATATACCGCAGCGGCAGCGCGATTCCATCGGTGCGCGCACACCAAAAACGGAGGAAGGGGGGAATTGTGGGACAGAGGCGAGGTGTACCAATATGCCGGTATACAGTAAATCGGCGAGGACTCCGTGTATGTTTGTGTATGTGTGTGTGGACGAGAGACCACTGTACGGCGGGATTAGCGGTATCAGCTGCTATCTATGATTACCTCGTTCGCCCTTTCTCCTCCCTCTCTCTCTCTCTCTCTCTCTCTCCTTTCTCTATCCATGCAAGCAGCCGTGTTAGCCGTGCTTTTTTATATTCGTTGGAAGCTGCAGGGGTCTGCTGCAGGTGTTGCAGCTTCGCTCGATTATATGATGGCTGAATTAGTGGAGAGAGAGAGAGAGCAGTGGGTCGGGACACTTGGTGCGAGGACTTGCGCACGAATTAACGCTCCGTGTGCACTTTGGAATTTGCGAGCATGGCCACGGGCGGTCCTCCGCTGGCCTTCCCAGCCCTCTGCTCTCTGCACGTGCCTTATTGTCGAATCGCGGTGGGATGTCAGGGTTTTTAGTGCAGGGAATAAAAAATCTGTTTTTCGAATTTGCTGTAGCTCGTGCTTTATAATAACGACTCTTTAATAATTTATCTGTTTTTTGTTTCTTTGTTTCAGGTACGTATCGACAATCGCTTACTGACCCTGTACGCTCATTACGTAAGTTAATCTCAACGATAACGACTTGAACGAGCAACAAATCGTTCGTATAAGTTCTTTGAAACTCCGAGACAAACTCTCTGTGTATTTGCACGAAAAAATATTTGTGGGATTTTCTCAACATTCTCTTCACCATCAAACACCCTCATCTTCTTCAAAGTGTACACGCGCCGTATATATATTTAGATGAAACCCAGAATCTCATTTCGAATTTAAACTCTTGGCTGTGTGCAGGTGGGATAACAGCTAGAGTCAAAGGATGCAAGCCTCTTTAAGCTGCTCTATCAATTTCGGACTCGACTATATACTCGAGAACATGTGTGCGAAATACACAGCCTTTACACGCCCCGTCTGCCACATCGTCTCTCCCGCAACAAAGAAATGACATATAAATTTGTAAAAATGAGAGAAGGTAGGAGAGAGAGGGAGTGGCTAAAGCAGTAATTGAAACTAAGATTAGATGTTGCGAGGCAAAAGACGGAACGGTTGAGAAATTCGCGGACTCGTGCGTGTATGTGTGTGTGTGTGTGTCTTTCGATAATTGAAAAACGCCAAGTTGCTGCTGCGCGAACTATACGGATGAGCGATGTGTCGCTTTGAGGTTGCTGTGCCCGCCACTCGCAAACTTAATTCCAAGACTTTCGCTTCGCGTATATACCACTAGAAGCGTGAAAAAATGTTGTTCTTCACTTGCGCATCATTTTTTTTTTTCGGAAAAGAATAACATAGGTTCACGAGTCGTGCGAACAACCGGTTTCTGCAAGTGCCATTTAAACTGTCGAACTAATTAAAAGGCATCGCTCGAGTTTAAGGCATTGTCCAGAATCAACAAGGTGTTCCGAGTGAGCAGCAGGAGAGAAAGAGAGAGAGAGAGAGAGAAGGAGCGTGAGAGTCGGCAGTATAAGCCACGCGCGAGAGCCGCGCAGCCGAATCTTGTCATTTGAATTCCAAGTCGACTAGGAACACTTTAATTTGTCGGTTGCCCGCTGCACGAATGCAGGGGCGCGCGCGCGAGCACTCGCGACGGTCTATAGGCGACGATGTCAAGTCTTACTCTCTCTCTCTCTTTCTCTCTCTCTTTCTCTTTCTCTTTCTCTCTCTCTTTCTCTCTCAGTCAGTAGCGCCGCGCGTCGTAGCTCGGGCACAGTGCAGTCTTTGGTTAAAGTTGTAATCCCAGAGCGCGCGAGCACTGTGATTTAGACAAGGCCGGGACCCCCCGGAAACTTGGTCGGCGAACTTCCGGCGGCGGCGAGTGCAGCCTTCTCTCTCTCTCTCTCCCTCTCTCTCTCTCTCTCTCTCTCTCTTTCTCTTTTACGTAATACAGGCCTGTATTGCACCACGGCGAGGCAAACTTACTTTGAATCGTTACAGGCCTTTGTCTCTCTCGCTCTCTTCCCTTCTTTTTCTTCCGCGAGCTTTGCCAAGACCATCTAGCACCAACGATCTCTACATTTCTCTCTGTCTCTCTCTCTCTCTCTCTTTCTCATTCTGCTCACATGCGTCGCACATACATATGAACGTCGGCCGATCGTTACTTCCTCTCCTTCCTATTCTTGGCACCTCCACGTGCTTGAAACTTCCCTCCCCACCAAATTGCAAATTGCTCTTTTATTCTCTTACGCCTTTCCACCCCCCCCCCCCCCCCCCC
>UELV01094406.1:0-32372 GCA_900490015.1 Megastigmus stigmatizans | reverse complement strand
TTGGCAATAAGAAATTGGAAACTGATAAGAAACTGTTTATCTAATTTGCATTACTGGGACAAATAGAAGCTTTGTCAGCAATTTCTATTTATTTTATAACTTTCTTAAGGTCAAATTTAGATAATATAAAAAAATGTAATAAAGAATTGATTATTTAGTTAGAAATATAAATTCGACGTTATGCAGAAAAAAAATATATATTTTGCTTTTTACATTATCAAAAAGAGACTACATAGATACAGTAACTAAAGAGATTTTATTTTTTGCTGGGGAAGTAACATCATACTTGCCACAAGTTTTACCTTTTTAAATAAAAGTATACTTTTAGTATCTATGATTATTTAACTTTTAAATTTTCTTCAAAAATACATAGGAAGGTCTTTTTTCTACACATTATATATCGCCTATCTCAACCGAGTGCTGAAAGTTGTGCCATCTCAGCCGAGCGGTGAAGACTATGCCATGTCAGCCGACAATAAATAACTAAATTAATTAAATTATTTGATTCTTTCATTAATTTAGAAATTTATTTTCGTCTGAGGCGATACGTTTCACCTTCTCGGCAGACATGGCATTATATTCTTCGCCGCTTGACTGAAATGGCACCTTTTCACAGCTTAGCTGAGATAGACCCTTCTTCGACTTATTTGCCATTAAAATTAAATATAAGATTCCAAGAACTATAATGTATCTGCAACATTTAGCAACACTGTTGTAGAGATACTAACACCAGTTTTATTCAGAGCAATAAAAATTTTATTGAATATGTTTTGTCAATTTAATATAAAAAAAGTTGTCCTTCCGTTGTATACGCAATCTCTCATGTAAATAACAAGGACATAACGAATACAACTCTTTGAAAAATAATTGTTCTCACTTACGTGATTTATACTATTCGTATTCGATTGGTGACGTATACGTTTCCTGTTACTTACAAGAGTTGTAAGTAATAATGTAGAACATTTCCTGTTACTACAAAGTTTCTGGAGCTTTTAGCTGTTAGTTGCATGTCATAACTAACCAAGAATGCTATAAATATTGCTCTAATACATTCGTAATGTTATTAAACAAAAAAATTTTGTGTATTAAGTATCTACAGAAGTTAAAAAATGAAGAATATTATTTTAACCTTTTGCATTTTTTTTACAACAGTGAGTAATTCTACCTATAATTTAATTTGTAATAGATTAAAAATTGTACATATTTTGTGTATAATTAAGATAATAAATAACTGTATAAATCTATTTTGATTTTACTTATTGTGTAAGACATTGTTATTTACTGAAATACGTTATAAACGCACTACATAATTAAATTTTATTCAGTATCTAAAAATCGGAATTTTGGCATGATTTTTAGGTTCTCGTGGTATAAAATATTGTTCGACACTGGTGGGTAAGTTAATTTTTAGCGCATGCGACTTTTCTCCCTCGCTTCGCTCCGGCAAAAAACGTTCTATGCGCTAAAAAGCCAACTTACCCACCAGTGTCGAAAAGTACTATTTTTAAATATGTAGTACCTTTAAAAAAAAAAAAGTATTATTTTGCTTTTATTTTATTATTAAAACATTAGCAATAATTACTACATTTAGTTAAAAATACTTGTAATTTAATCTATGTGACAAACCAAATATTTTTATTTCAAGGTCCATGCTGAATTTCGCCTTGTAAGTAAACATAAATTTTTTGATGATTGTCTAGAAGAAAATAATCTATCCCAAGGTATTAAAAATTATTTAATATTTGCACATAATGGGGCATTATTGAAGTTATTCAAACATTTGAAATCGTTTTGTTTAAAATAGATGATTTTCATAGAATGATAATAACTAAGGATCCTAAGGCTGGTTGCATTTATGCTTGTTATATGGAAAAAGTAGACGAGGTAAGTTGATAAAAAAGTAGTAAAGAATCGAAATATCTCTTATGTGGATTAATACGACAAAATTAATTGACTTAAACATTTTCTTCATTTTTCCGACGCAGTATTTGAAAAATTGTAATATAAATATTCTCTGAACATTTTTTTAAAATTACATCTGTTATAATAATATAAATAATTTAATATTTAAGAGTTTCAAATGAATGCGTACCTTTATTCGGTTCAAACGACCTGTTATGCAACTTTAATTTTCAGCCTCCTATTATAAGTTTATATATACAATATTGATATTTTCAATTTATCAGTAACGACTGTTTATCATACAATAAGTTTGTTTACACATATATATTTCTCCATCATAATGAAATATATTTATATACTCTATTTAAATAATTTTTTAAGTTACGTTACTTTACAGCTCATGTTTACTATCTTTAGTGTGTTTTCCATATAAATAATAGTTCAGAACTATACAAAATAAAATTAAGCGTACTCTTTTTACAGATGGTTGATGGAGAATTCGATGAAAATAAAATAGTGGCCTTTATGTTTCATGCAGTACATAAACACGGCAAAGAGGCTATTACCAAATTAATATCATTCTGTAAAGCTGAGGGTAAAGTAATACTTTCTCTATAATCCATAATAACAATTTTTAGCTAATCTATTCATTTCTTTCCAAACGAACATTTTCGAATTTACATTTTTATCACTCGTTAAAGACATCGCATGTCTCTTGCATAAAAAAATCGACACCATAATGCCCATTTGGAAAGCAGTGGGTTTATTCGAAGAAAAGTATCATTACCAACATAACTATTTTATCTACTGGATTACCTAAGATAATGAGATTTTTTTAGATCAAAAATTTTTTAGGAGTCATCGATGTTCAGAGTTCAAACTTAGTCAAACCCAATTTAGAGCTTCATTTTATTAATCTGTTTATGTTTATAAGTAGAATATCTATTCTTTTAGCTGATACTGGACTTAACAAGTGTGAAAAAGCAATGAAGATGAAGACTTGTACGCAGCACGAAGCATGGAAGGTAAGAGGTAAAACCATCCGATGATAAGTTAAGTAATATGCAAATAACTTAGTTTGAGCTCCCCGTTTCGGTGTTATCATCCGGACAGTAAAATGTAAGAATTTTTAAAGCAGGGACGTGCTTGACACCTTATCGTTAATGTCAGTAAACTATTTGCATAACATTTCTTGAACTACGAAAGAAAGATCTTTAATAAACTTATTAAAGATCATTAAGGGTGAATCGAAAAGGATCTTGGATAGAGGACCTAAAACATACGTGACTTTGCCGTTTCTCAATTAAACGTATAATTATCGAGTTATCGGCGATTGAAAATTGCGCAATTGCAGTGTTGCACGTATTTGTGTAACGCAATGAAGCGTGCGCCAGCTGATTGGATACTTTTTTATAATTTTCAATTACCAATAGCTCGATTATTATACCTCTAATCGATGGTACTATTTTAATGACATATTATCTGAACATCCTGCATAGTGCATAAGTAAGAAATAATATCAGTATATGATTTTCTAAAACTATTTTTTTATGTATGTATTAAATTTTTAACATCACCGAAGTATTCCAAATTTCTACTCCCTACAATCTTCTAGTTTTAAAAAATTAGCATATAGTAAAACATATTAACGCTCAAATATTTCCCGTTGTATGTTTATGTAATAAGACTCATGGTTTATTTCGGGTTCAGATTAACCCCAAATATATTTTTTAAATCATTTTAACAAAAATATCTTATGTTATTTTTAATATATACACACGCATTTTATAATAAGGTAAAAAAAATAGCACGTTTTGGTTTTCTAATGTTCAAAAGATACTTTTATAATGCTGTCGCAAAACTTTTATTTCACTATCACAAAGCTATATTTTAATACTTACTATGCAAATTGACCTATTTTTTTAATTAAAAGCTCAATTACGACCTCGTCCTGCGAAGGCACCATAATTTACAACTATGTGTGAAAGAAGCTAATCTAACCTTAGGTATTTTACAATTTTATTAATTTCTATGTCAGGTCAGTGTATTAAACATCGAACAAATATTTCATTAACATTGCAATTTTCGTAGAACAATATCACGTACTTAAAAAAGAAAAAGATCCTAAAGCTGGCTGCGTGATGGCTTGTGCAATGGAAAAAAATGAAGAAGTAAGTAAATATTGTAAAGTAGTTATTTGTTCATCCTTATATATATATATATTATATACATAACATTGTTTTAGCTAGCAGATGGGAAACTTGTTTTAGGTAACATATTTATGAACTTGCCTAAAGATTTAGTATGGAAATTGGGCAAAAATCAAACATTTGAAATATTAACTAATTGCTCCAAAGAAGGTAAGTAAACTGTTATTGTATAAAAAGGTTACAGGATTGAGTTTTTAAAATAAAAATAAAAATTTTTATTCGTATATGCTCTTTTGGTTGGTAATACAAACCATTTTTTTTACATATATATATATATATATTAAATAATCATAAAAGTAGTAGACATTTAAAGTTTTGAAGTTAAATTTCAAATAGATATACTTTAGTAAACCTACTGCATATACTATATCGTTGATGAAAACATAGTAAATAAGAAAAACATGTTTCGCTACATAAAGGATCCTTATAAGTAGGCCAAATGATACACTTTGACACATTTTTTACATTAAAAAAATTGTTGTTGTTTTATTATTGGAATAAAATGAATGAGAATTTTTAGAATTTATCATGTATGACAAAATGATAAAGTTTCTTTACAAAAAATTAGGTAAAAAATTTTTTTTTTAATATGATTTCGTTAAATCTTGTTAAGGGGATGCCATATGGAAAAAAAATTCTAGTTTACCGACAGCCTAAATCTAAACCGTAAGGTATTTCATATACATATAATGAAAAATATAGATAATTCAACTTCAAAAACGGAGAAGAGCGCTTTCTAAGGGTTCAAGAATTTTTTTCATATTACTGGTAAAATAAAGCTTTGATTTGCAAAGTAAGACTCGAAGTTACCGAACGCACGCTGGTTCTGTTACATTTCTTCTTGAAAATAAAAAAATTGGGATATCTGCAGGTAAAGCATGGAGAAGAGCGCTATTCATAAGGGTTGAAAGAATATTTTCAGCTAGATAGAATTTATATTTCTGGTAAAAGGAAGCTTTGGTTTGCAAAGTACGACTCGTAAGTGTCGAAACTCTCGTTAGCATCTGGCCGCACGAGAACTTTGGAGATCGGATTACGTATTTTGCAAACCAAAGCTTTGGTTTACCACTTATATCAATTCTATTTAACTAAAAATATTCTTTGAACCCTTAGAAATAGTGCACATCTCCGTTTTTTTGGTAGAATTGTCTATTTTTTTATTATACGTATATGAAGTATTTTGCTGCTTAGATTTAGGCTGTCGATATAGTAGGAATATTTTTTCATATGGCATATACTTAAATAGAGTTCAAATAATGTAGAGCTTGTATATTTATAGTTTTGTATTTTGATAATTATATAAACTACGATTCATACTTTTATACCCTAAACGTCCAATGTAACAAATTTACTACATATGAAAAATGCTTAATTTCGGATAAAATAAAAACCTTTCCTGTTCAAAAAGTCTCATAGACAATTACAAAGAAAAATATTAAGAAAAAAAAAATTTTTTTTAACGCTAGAAAGGTTTGATTTTTAAAGGATTATTGAATATTTTTCGCAGGCTCATTTCATCATAAAATTAAACCAGATGCAGATGACTAACAAATTGGTAAGAATCAACTTTTTTATAATTTTAAGGGTTTTTGAAAAATACGTGCATACTGTGTTGTATACGTCCATCTTCAAATTATTAATCATTCCTACCTTGTATGAAATATAAAAAATACATCAGTGTGAACCTATGCAAACAAAAAACAATTATTTTTCATCTGTTTGCAAAGCATTCAGTTATTAAAATGTATTAATATCAGTAAATTCATTTGAGTTATTGAAACGGCGATTACTGATAAATTTACTGATATTCATACATGCAGATAAAAAATGATACCATTTAGCTTACATAGGTGAAAACTGGTGTATTTTTTATATTTCAGTTAAGGTAAATTATAAGAATTGACGCATACATTGTAGTATGCGCATACTCTACAAAATTATTAAAATTATAAAAATCAATAAATTTTTACCAACTTGCAGGTTGTGTCTTAGCTCACAGTTTTATGATGTAATGAGCCTAAAACTATCATTTATCTTAATTTTATTAAAAATTTTGCATTTTTATGTAAAGCCCAAACCTTCTTAACAAACATAACACTTATTTATTGAAAATGAAAAATAATATTTAGAATATTAATTTTTTTAGCGGAATCTGCAGCTGATAAGTGTGAAAAAGCAATGGCAATGAAGAGTTGTAAACATAGAGAATTGTTTAAGGTAAAATAGAAAAATAACTAAAATGGCTAAATAATTGTCAATTTTCAAATTTTAAGAACATTATTAAGGTTTGAGTAAAGTAATATCGTAAAATATAAATTTTTTTCCAAACCAAAGGAAACTCGCATTATAAATGTCTTTCTGCGCATGCAATCGCGAGTATATAATATTAACATTTGTAACGTAAACTTTAATAAAATTATTAAAATTCTACCAACCTTTTTATAATCTTAAACTTTTTGTGTTAAGGTACAAAGCTTGAAGCGTCAGTTAAATAATCAGTGGACATCATGTTTAGTCGAACATGGAGTCACCAAAGGTAATATTAAATCTTAATAGTTTTCTATATAAAGTTCATCATGATATTATCAAATGAGATGTTATTAACAGTTTGATTAACTTTCAGCTGAAAAATTAGATGAATTACATAATACTAATGACCCTAAGATTGGTAATATTATGCTTTGCACGATGGAAAAATCTGGTGAGGTATGCAATAAATTGTGAGAAAGATTATATTTTATGTACAATATTTTAAAATAGTAGTAAATTTAAGTTCACGATTGTTGCAGATCAAAGATGGAAAAATTGATAAGGAAAGAATGCTAGAGGTTACGTCGCCCAAACATTACATGAAAATCGGTAGAGACAAATATATGGAAATAATAGATGCTTGTGTTGCTCAAGGTAATTACAAATATATTTTTTATTGCTATTGCAAATATTGACACTCAAGCACAGAAATAATATATGAATAAAAGAGACACAGAATTTAAAAAGAATCACCAAATTAACATTTAATTTCAACTCATAAATTCATAAACGCTAATCTTGAATATAAAAATAATTAGCGATTTAGTTGGACATTTTAAAAAGTTTTATTCCGTTTATTTATTGTTTTAGGGGAAGGAATAGCCAATAAAAGTGAGATGGTACAGTCAGTGAAGGGCTGCATCCGTAAACGTAAAGTTGAAGCAGAAATTAATGAAGGGCCAAAGACTAAATAAAATGCGTTCGGTAAAAGATATAATTATAAAATATATTTTTTATGAAATATCTATAACTTGTGATTTAATAAAATATAATTTCATAGCATGAATTAAAACTTTATTTTTTATTCACTAACCTATTCCTACTGTTATGTTTGCAATTTCTTTCCTCTATTATCAACAATTTTAGATTTATATTAATTCATCTAATATAGTGTTTTGAATTATCTGTTCGTTGAGGTCAAGAATTTTAAATTAGACTTTTATTTTAAACGAAAGACATAGTATTTTTATCTTGTTTAGCTATTTATATGACCAGAAAAGGTTATTGAAAAATGTATTGACTGCGGCGTCCTCTAATATAGAATTTTAGTCAATTTTGAATTCAAATCTTCATTTGTCATGATAAAAAAATCGCTGTCAACTCATTGTCACTTAGCTTTCTTAGACTTAATCATTAGTACCAATACACGAATATATGTGATATATAATTTATAAATAAATTAAGTAATAGTAACATAATTTTTAAATCTTAAAAAAATTCAATGAATTTCAATAATTATATTTTTGAAGAAATAGAGTACATATCAAAACACAACATTTTCGCGAATAACAAAAAATGACGAAAAGCATGTTAACGTATAACATCGCAAAATATAGGTAACTAAGGTAGTTCTTTGAAAAGTGGTATATGTTAAATAAGGTATCCTTTATACGTGGTGAACAGCTTTAACCTCGAAGTGGCATGAAATTTGGAAATATTAAGCATCTAAATTTCATATTTTAACATAAGAAGCTACATTCCGCCGCAGCCAGACTTATTTCGTGGCTCTTTGTTTGCGTAATTAGGTTCACTTATTGTTAGACTATTTCGCCAGTTGAAAGTAAAAAGGCTCAGGATCCAGTTAAATAAGGTGACAATTCATAATCCGGTTGAATAAGATGATAATTCAGAATTCGGTTGGAAAAGGGGAGAACTCATTTTATCATTTTTTCATTTTGCTTAAAAGTGATATATACTTATTATATGAATGTTTTTTCATAGATTAATTTGGAATCTCATGACTGGCAAATGTGGCGGGATGTGATAAAGAATAATTTAACAGAATAAGAAGTAATAAGAATTAAAAATATGAAATTTCAATATTGAATGAAATTTTCTTTTAAAACTCATTACAATTCGCAAAGAACTCATAGAGCTACTTTAGCTACTCGGTTTAACTGAACAGGGTGTCAAAGTCTTACCGTTACCACTGAACTGTTTTACTGACCGGATCCTGAATAAGTAGTTATGACTAAATAAATACTTGAAATTATCCAAATCGCAAATACAGGTGCGCACTTCGTCTATCTATCATCAAAGTTTCAAGTGAATATTTTTAAAGGTGCTATTGAAATATTTTCTTGAAACATTGCCAGATGATAGAAAAATTCATAGACAAAGTGCACATGTATTTGGAATTTGTATAATTTAAAGAATTTTTTTCATTTGTACGAATTCCTTACTTCACGGTCGGTAAAATATAGGGCGGGCAATTTAAACTTTTAATTGACTTCAGCACCCCCTTAAGGACATATGTTAAGGTTTGAAAATTCTTCCCTTACCGATTTTCGCATTTAACAAAATATATAAATATAAGGATCAATTTTTGGACAAAGACTCTCTGTCAATACCTCGGTAATGATTACATGGTCCCAGTTACATGAAATCCCATCCACATTTCAAAGAGATTTTTGTTGTCGAAAATTTCGATCTTAATTCACAATGATTTTATCTTCAAAATGTTCGGGGACAAAAATCTCTATGAATTGTCGATGGAATTTCATGAAACTGGAACCATATAATGTTTACATCATTACCGAGATGGTGACGGAGAGTTTTTTCCAAAAATTAATCTCTATCTTTAAATATTTCGTTAAATGCAAAAACCGGTAAGGTAGTATTCTTTCCAGCCATGTTACATCACCTTAATGTTAAAAATTAAAGCCACTGCGATTTGAAAAAAAAATCTCAGTTCCAAATAGGCGTAGAGCAATATTTTTTAGTTTGTAGAAAAATATCATTTATTCATATATGATGTAAATTAAAAAGTTATGCATTAAGGGGATGCCGGAGTTGCTGTTTTACCGACATAAAATTATTCAAACTTCCTAATTTCCTAAAACAACCGATTGAATTGAAACTTTAGGAAATTACAGAATGATCATAAATGAAGCGCGCTCAGCCCAGAAATTTCCGAAAAATAAGTCAATATAGAAGCTAGAGAAGAAAATATCAAATATTTAATGATTTTAATTTAATCTAAAAGATGCCGTGATTCTGACCTTGTTATCGTTTTTCGTTTCAAACAAAAAATATTACATTTATGTAATTTATCACTATTTCATGGGCTGATTGCGTTTCATTTATGATCACTATATCATCTCCTAAAGTTTCAAGTCAATTCGTTAATTTGTTAAAGAGGAAATTTTGAAAAACCTTGTGAGAATTTTGACGTTATAAGGACAGAAAGCTTAAATTCTTAGTGACTCCGACCCCTTAAGAATTAAAAAATCATGCCTTGCTTTTTAACTCTATCTTTTTATTATTTAATTTTAATCAAACGTTTAACTACAACTTAAGCATGATAGTACAACTTTTTAAGTACGGGTCCACCCAGTGATCCTGAACCTTGGCTCGTGCCCTACACCCTGAACCATTTACATCTTATGTTCAATCACTATTCCGATTCTCCCATTGTTCTAATGTAACTTTACATCTACGTAAACATGAAATCGCACTAGAGGAATGGAAGAATCGCCATAGCGAACGTGTTACGTGCAGAGTCCAGGGTCTAGGCCCTAGGATCGCCGTATGACCCGCATTAAAAGTACTCGGAGCCATCGCAAACTGTTCTGCGAGTTTTCAAACTTGTAAGTATTTCAGTGAAAACGAATGCTTTTTTCGAAAAACTACTTTAGTAAAAATTAATAAATATTTTTTGAGAAATTTTGGCGCTCTTTTTAATCTCATTACTACACATATTTTCCCAAAGTTTCAAGATCATGGAGTGAATTTTACATAAATTATTGACAAATGAAAAAATAGCATTTTTTGACGTTTTCTTTTATCAACTTATCTAATTAACCGATTTTAATTTTACATGCAAGCTACTCATATTGATAATTTTATATAATAATTCATTACAACTTTTGTAAAACTATTTCACACACGAGTGAGCAGTAATAAAAGAGAGGTAAGATAAGATTTTTAATATTTAAAAGCTAATCGAAAATTATTAATAAAACAGTATGCCTCTCTGGTAAACGGAACTTTCATATATTCTCCATGTATGCATAAAATAACTTAGATGTTTTTGTACATTTGAGCAGATTTGAGATTGTGATGTATATATAAAAGTCGTGTTTAACACGAGTTGTTTGAAAATAATTATAGTTAATAACATACTTGAGTCTATTTAAATCCAATTGGTAACAATAGAAATTAAATTAATTGCTCATGGCTACATTTCCTGTTATATTATAGGTTATTTTGGAGTACAAAAAATACTGATGAAAAAATGCTATAAATGTTCCGACGCTACTTCAATTGGGTCAATAGTTATTTTATATCTTTTGAGGCGCTAGCAGTTTGTGAGAGTGCAAAATGAAGATAGTAATTTTGATTGTTAGTTTTTTTATGATGACGGTAAGTATTTGATTCACATTACACGTATTTTGGTTATTAATAATTTAAAATAAAAATAATTTGAAAGCGAGAATTATAGTAAGAATTAATAAATAGTAGAATGGAAATCATTTTAAAGAAATTTTTTTTTGTATTTTCATGCTTTTTAGTCTCTTTAAAGTCAAAGTATCAAAAGTAAAAATTATGATAGATGCATAAAAAAAATTTGTAATTCACTAAATGATTTTTTCTTAGTAAATTTATAAAAATACAATAAGTAAAGATGCAGAAAATATATCCGAAAAATTTAAAGTATTATAAATGGACTTTTGTTGGACTAACATTTTGTGATGCAATATCCAATGTCAGTTTTTATTATTTCTTGGAAAGCTTAATAATTATACATTTGTGGTTAAAAACTGTATTGCAAATTGCGTTGCTATTATGTTAATAATAAAGATATAATCACTTGATAATAAAATAAACAATAATTAAAAAATGAATATTTAAATAGGAGAGTCTCTATAATAATAGGAAAAATTCTTGACAATAAAAATGGGCATTATGATAGTTTTCTACTGATAGATAATATAGAAATATAAAAAGTAATTCGATCGTAGTTCTAATACTTATTCCTTTCGCTATTAATTATTTATTTTTACACGAAAATCTATCATGCTTTTTGAATAGTTATCATCTGGAAACTCCTTTATACATGCCTTCATCGGTAAATTTTCGTACTTAAACATACAGATACAGATATACATCATTGATGTAAACATTCGTTGTGTTTACATTTTTATTGATATAAATATTTAAAAGGTATATAAATAATTAATAAAATAGATAAGAATTTTGTAAAGGCAACGTATGGAATAATGATTATTTTTATAGTGCTGAGTTTCGAAGCGTTCCTTACGGTTAGTTCCTTGCAAAGCAATAAATTTCTTCTTTAATGAAAACAATAACTGCTCTACACTTAAGAATATAAAATATGTTATTAAACTTACATTGGAATGATCTTCACGGCGGTTGCTGGCTAAACTTTTTTTTATTAGGACATGCTATAGCTTAACAACACCATTTTTTTAGCTCATTGCGAGGAATGACAATAAACTCTTAATTTGGCGTTGTCGTACTTTAATTTTGTAATACATTGCAATATTTATACTAATCTAAATTACAATTTTTTACTCAGACATTATAAAAATAGCGATAAAACTGTTATTGTTTTCTTTCACTTGCGTTTAAATATTGTTGATGAGACCTTTGGTGGCTCGATCTACGGAGCAATGGGCTCGTAATTCGAATATCCTGGGTTCGAACCCAAGTCTCGGCCGATTGACACGAGCACCTCTGTAACAATATTACATGTGCTTTGTTTACAAACGCACCGTAGACCTCTGTTGCCTATATTAAGTAATTCCGAGTGGTAGCATAAATAGATCGACTTTTAGTGCGATAATGTTATTACGTGACATCATTTAAACAGCGCTATCATTTTGCCCGAAAATTAATGTTTAGTTAACAAAAGAATACTTCAGTAGTAAAATAATAGTATAGTCAAATAATATAATTTATCTTCTAATTGAAATTGAAACTATAATTCATGCAAGTTCTCTATCAAACCGGTAATGAAGAACGACTTATTGAATTTTACACACTTATTGCATTTCAGTACTGCGTTACTCAATTTTTGAGTATAAGTACCTTCGATAAATTCATATAAAATAATTATACAAATTGTGTATAAAATTGCAATGAACAACAGCTTTCAGAATAATATAAGCATTCATTTCTAAGTTTGAAATAGTCATATAAGCTACGCATCATAATCCAGTTATGTCATTTTCAAGATGGACGTCTACTGCTCACAGCGATATCGCCAACAAATGGAGCAATGCTTGACTGAAAATCAATTGAACAACGGTATTCCAACATTTCTATAATTCTATGTTTTACATACTCATATCTTAAATTGGTAAATAATTTTTTCATTGGCCACATTCTATCCAGAAACATTTAAAGAGATGGTAAAGAACAAAGATCCTAAAGTAGGCTGCATTCATGCCTGTATTATGATAAAAAAGGGATTAGTGAGTGAAATGGCCAAAAATTAATACTTTCTTATTGAATGCTTATTTCAAGTACATACCATAATATATTTTTATCACAGTTATCAAAAGACGGAGTATTTAATGCAAAAGTTTACGTGAAAAGAATGACCAGAGCGATGCCGAACATCCCAAGTGATAGAGTAAAAGAATACGTGGATACTTGCATTAGCGAAGGTACACACACACACACAATATATATAAATATTTTTAATCTGAATTTTATGGTTTTTGTATTGCACAGTATTGTATATTGCTTATAAAATATGTCAATTTTAAACCGTATAAACGGATCAAAAGCTTGAAAATATTCAAACATATATATATACTGAACAATGTAAAAAAGTAATTAATAATTTATTATTTGTAGCAAATAACCTAGTTGACAACTGCGAAAAGCCACTCGCTCTGAAGACCTGTTTCGCTAATAAAAAACCAAGGCCTGACGATCTGACTACTACTCCAAAGAGCGATTAAAATTGAAACTTTATCGAACACCAACGCGGATATTCTTGAATTTATTAAGAATATAGTGTAAAGAAACTTATTTTCTATATTTAAATGTTTTTCACCAAATAATTTTTAACAACACTTTCTTTTCATTCCTTTTGTATAAGTTTGTATCAGCAACAAACATTTCATTGTACGAGTCGCTCGTCAAATATTATAGGATGAAAGTCTTTGATGCAAGTTTTTGTTAAAGATATGAAATTCAAGGATTGACTAAATTCCATAGACAACCCTCCGATGAAGTATTGATTTCGTGAATCTTCCTCGTTAGAGTTCTAACCTACGAGTTCTCCAGTTACGGACAACCCAAGTCTAATTAAACAGAAATATCATATTTCCATCCCTCGATAAGTCTTAGGCTAATAATGGCTCTGTGATTCATCCCACTTTATCTTGCTCTTTCTACTTACTATATCTTGATTGCACGTCGGTAAACAAAACGAGTAAAGCCACTGGGTGAGTGTAAGTCAATGCTCGCAATGACTCGTAGGAAAATGTCAAGGGTTCGATTTATATGTGATGCAGTTTTGTACGAAAACTTTTCATAGCTGATGTTTACTAAAATATTTTTTCGGTGCAGTGGGCTTAAAGCCGCATTTTAAGCCTTGACCAATTTAGAAAAATGCAATTTTACGCCCTCAGCATCGAAATAGTACATTTCGACACGGGGGCGGAAGAGGATTATTTCACTCACGAGACGTTTTTCGGCCGAGCGAAGCGAGGTCGAAAATTCGAGTGAGGGAAAAATCCTCTTACGCCCTAGTCTCGAACCGTATTTTTCATCACGAGAGCCGTAAAGTCGCATCAAACATGCGATTTTGTGGTTAGAGTGACGAAAAATAATATTCGCATCTCGGGCATAAAACTTTATACCCTTGTGCCATCCCAGCAACACATGTGATTGTAAACTTTTGCGCCCGTGGTATGAAAAGTTCCATTTGGAATCCATTTTAAAATTACCTGTCAAAGGGTCTATACTGCACCTTTTTTGAATAGTATGTAAATAAAATTTTAGATGGTAATGAGGTGGCGTAAGTAAATCAAGCAATAAGTTGTCAGTGTAAAAATAAAATGCCTGAAATGATAACAAGAAAACAATAGATGTTGGCAAGTGGTAATAGAATCAAATTCTTATAAAAAATTACAAGATTTTATGATCTTTTTATGAAAAATTGTAATACCGCAGATCAAATTAACTCGCAATAAGGTATAGATTATATCACTTTTATGTACAAAAATAATTAGTCACCATTGTTCTCATCATATATAGGATTGATCTGAAAAAATTTTTGAGTTTGCCAGACAATTGTATTTGTTTGATCATTCAATTTCATTCTAGTCTAATATACTAAATGTAAATTAACAAATACGTCAAACACAAATTATACGACACTGAAAAAAAAGTTCCACATTCCAGTAAATATTTCTTTTAAGAGTACAAAAAAATAAATACTCTCTTATACCTTTAGCCCTATAGAAAGAAATATTCAAACGTAGGAAATTTTTTCCAATGTACAGCCGAACATGCTGTAGAATGCTCCGTATACATAACAGCCGAAATCAGTAGCCGTAAACGGAAAAGGTGCAATTATCGTACCTACAAAAAAGAGGAAAAAAAAAAAGAAAGAAGCGAACCATATACGAGTGTGTCCGCGCGCGTCGCGACAATTTATACGGCTGATAAATTTCATTTCGCTTTCATTAGTGGCCTTGTCCGGATTTTTCGAGACAGAACCCGAAGAGCAGTTACACACGCGAAGCGCAAGAGAAAAGAAGGGAAAAGATTTACAGCGGCGCTACGCCGAGAGAAAGAGGCTTTCACTGCGCCTGCCAACACCTATATATACATCGATTATATTGCGCGAAAGTGCTTTTGGTGTGTGCTCGTATATAGATGTAATCAAGGGGGGATTAAATTGCCGGTAACACGTGCTACGGATTTGTCGGTGGCCGACTTCCGTCTCGAGCGATTTAACGAACTTATGATGAATCGGCCAATCGATCGCTGTGCCGCGACCGACGCTGACGACGATCGTTCCTCTCTTTTTTTTTTCTTTCGCTCCTCTTAATTAGACCCTTCCATAATTAAAGGCGTATTTCGACGCTTATTGATTCCATCCATGCGGTGGTTCGTATACTGATGAAAAAAATTAATAGCTTGCTTTAGCACTTTTTCATTGCACTGTTCCCCGGTTTCTAATGACTGTTTTTTGATATGCCACTGCTCCACTGCTTCTAATGGCAGTCTTTATGTTCCGCTGCTTCACTGTTTCTAGTCTTTAAGATAATCTACGAATGTACGTTTTTATAACAAATTATTAGCGGATAAAAATAAAAAAAATTAAGAGCTTTTGAAATATTAAAATCCACGGAAATGTGATATGGTAAGAAATTTATCCTTTTTTAGCTTACAATGAAAAATTTATTTACACCTATATTAATGAATAGTTGGGCGAAATTGCAGGTAAGCAAAGAGCTGAGCTCTAACAGGAGCTATTGCCAGTAGAGAATATGCGATATCGTGTAATTAATTCAAATTCGTTTCAGCCCTCGCGGCATCAAACATTAATACGAAGGAGAATAACCAAGCGCGGGGCTTAATTTAAGAGAAATCCATACACCATAATTAAAGCCCATAAATCTTGGACGGTTATATTCGCGTAAAAGTTGAAGCGCACTCGTGATATACAACATCTACATTAAAGAAGACGGAATATGAAATCGATCTGTATGTTAATTTCATTACTTAACTTTCGGCAAATATAAAAATATGATCATGCTATTTAAAGTGTTTGAGATACATATTTTCATCGCAAATAACACTGATGTGCACATTCAATTTTAATGAAGTATATAGGCATCGGAAGAAACCTGTATAAATTCTAATTTATTTCTGTATCAATCATGATTGAATTATTGTTTCTACACATAAAAATATATAAAAACATCTAATTAATTTCTTCCTGAATAAATAATAAGACTATTCAACCGGTTCAGTTCTACAACTATAGAACTAAAGCTGTCATGTTAAATTCTCCGCAAGATGGAAAGTTCTGAAACAGCTGGTCTTACAGAGATATTATAAATATAGGTATAGAAGATTTTTCATAACGTTTAATGTAATTAGATCAAATATTGTTTGTAAAAACTCTTTTAATATATAAACAAATATTCTTTAGCTTCGAACATTCGACTTCTTATCAGAATTTGACAATGCTTATTATAACACTATAGTATTACCGATAACAATTAAGCGAATGCACAATTGAAATCAATCGCATACGCAGGACTAAACAATAATTTCTAATCTTCGATAAATTCGATGAGATTTCTTCAAATATTAAAATAAGTATATTTAAGAATATGCGATCAATAAGCGCTCTGCATAAGTCGCTAATAAAGCGAGAACACCCCAAGCCGGCAAAACGCGTGCATAAACAAAAAACACATAGATCCGCAGCCTCGTCGCTACATTATACATGCGAAGAAGATGAATGTCCGCCCTTTAGGCAAAATCGCAGGCGCCTCTCCCTAGGTAACATTCATTCCGCCGAATATTCCCGTGATTTCTCATTCGCTCGTCGGTTGCAAAACCGCGCGCAGCCTCGTTCTCCTCCTCGCATTTCATTTCGTTGCGCCTTGCGCGCATATAAGGATCGAGAGTAGGAGAACCAAAGAACTATATAGCAATTCTTCGCGGCCTTTTTTTCCACCCTCCCTAGCGCACCACGAAATATAAAGAATCGTCGTTCCGTTTGCCCGCGCGCGCACTGGAATTTCGTATTCGCGCGCCGTCCGCGCATATTTAAATCTGTAAATTGGCTCTTGCCGCCGCCGTTGCAGCTATACGCGTGCGCCTCTGTGTCTGCGGGTGAGCGGATTCGAGGCTTCTACTCGCGTCTGTCTGTCTGTCTACGGATTTATTAAATTTTCATCTCGCCGAATCCTTCGTGTGCGTGTGTGTGTGTCTGTGTGCTACTGCTGGTGGTGGGCGTAGGGCCTCGAGAGCCGCTATGCGCTGAGATAATGGAATGGCAGCGGTGGAGAAAGAGAAAGATATAGTTTTCCACGGGCGAATATTCTTTTGTTTGGCGAGTTATCGTTATAAGAGGTATTGAGCTGCATTGAAGCGCGCACAGATGATAAAGAGGATGAAGCGGGTTATGAAAGAGCTTTAGGTTTTCTAGGCTGTTTTGGGTTTTAGCAGCTATTAATTTTTAAACGATCGAAGTAAAAAGAAAATCATTTAACTGAAGAGAGAATAATATAATTTACAAAAATATTGTATTGCTTTCATTAATTCAGATCGAGGGAGTATGCTATACAACGATATAATTACAACTGTCATTTTTTTCATATTATGTCACTGCTGATCAATTCGTCAACTCCCCGATACACGATAACAACTCGGAAATGACTTCACGCTCATTTAAACCAAACCAAATTCACGTACAGAAATTTATCGCGACAACAACTCCATAACGTCACTCGCGCAATTCGAACCAGACTGCGAAATCATTAATCGTCGCATATAAGAGAATATTCGATTCGACAAAGTATTATATATACGGACAGTGCGCACTCGGGGCAATTAATCGATGGGGCATTTCATTCCTGGAGTTTATGGTGCAGAACGTTAGCTCATTCTTATAAATAAAACGGCCTGAGTCGTGTGTAAGCACGGCAGGAAAAATGAGTATCGAGCTGCGATATCGCTTATATATCTTGTGTGTGTGTGTGTGCGTGTTCGAAGAAACTTGCGCAAGGATATCGCGTGCCCGTTAACCTTACATTGCAGGCGCGCGCGTAGGCCTTTCTTTGCATTTCTCTACCATCGAGGTGTGTATTATGCGTTGAGGGCCGGTTCTGCATGTCAAGAGCGTCTACCAAAGACGTTTTCTACGTTTTCGAAGAATCTTTACGGTTGTTGGTTTTCTTGGATCGAAGATAATATTTTATTAGCCAGTTTTATCGAATGGTTGGAAGACAACGTTTCGTAAACGTTTTGTATAAGCTAATACGATATTGAAATTAATTTTCTCAAAATATGTTTCCATTACATTTGGGAAAAGACTTATCATATGTTCATAAAAAGAAGTGGTATTGTCGAGGGTATTGTTATAAAAGAAGTTATCAATATTTTAGTATCTGACACCAATATACGTGTCTATTCGTTATTGATACATGGTACATTTTCGTACATTCGTCTTCATCTTTTGTCTAGGAGTGTTATAAAACACATTTACTCAGGGTAAAGTGTCGTAAATGCCTTTTTCGTCTACAACGATAATCTCATCAACAGCTAATGATTTTAAAGAATTTTAAATAATTAAATATTTATTCTAAGAACAGATGAAGAGTTAAAGGGAGCGATTTTGCCGAAGTTTTACAGACCCGTTTGCAAGATATGAAGTCCAGTACCTATAGTTCCATCAAGTGCAGGGATAAAAGCCCTCGGATAATGACAATTCAAACAAAGTAGGGGGAAACGGGGCTATATCGCGCACTGGACAATGCCTTACGCCCCTGTACTTCGCAAACAATGCGCCTCAAGATGGATAATTGTGTTTTCTAAAAATATACCATAGTAGAGAAAAGTAAGAAGTTGTCGGTAATTACACATTTCTAATAGATCCCTGAAATATCTATATGTTTACACTTCTATTCTTCCGTTATTTAATCGTGTAAAATACTCTTACAAAAGATGGATAGTAGTGATAGATGCTTGACTTCTGTACGTATAGGAACCAGAAGTCGTTCTCTAAATTTTCAGCAAAATTGGTATACGAGTGAGATTCTTCTTAAGCAGCTTAATATATTGAAACAATATATAATATCAAATTGATAAGATTAACCTTGACAAATGAAGTAAATTACATGCAATAATGATGATTAATAAGCACCTATAAAGAATGTCATTCCTCTTATACCATTGTACCTTTGAACAAGGCGAAACAAAAGGCTCCATAACTTCTCGATGAACAAAACAGTAAACGAAGGACCTCGCGAATTCTGTCCAAAACAATTTTCAGAATAATCAATAAAATAAATGCGATTAGAGCAGAGAGCAGGGGTACGCGTAAGGTTATAGTATAGAAGCTCCATTGTCCGCGTGCTCTAAATGCGATTCCGCGTCGTCAAGTTCAGGGAGAAAGAGAATCATATTTTGCTCTCTTTCTTTCACTCCCGCGCAGCTCGAATGAATGCGGTCCTATACCGCGTCGCGTTCTTTTTGTGCTATGTGTATACTTATATAGCGCACAGCCAGAAAGGGCGACTTCTCTTTGTTTTCTCGCGCTCGACTAAACTCCGTTCAATTTTCAGCGGCGCGCATTCCTCCACTGGGGAGTTATCGCGCCAAATGTACTTAATGAGGTGTCGGGGTGGTGCTTTGATGCGATGGAGAGAGAAAAAATTGAGGTGGCGGCGGAGGTGGAGATAAAAAGGAAATTCACGGAAAAATTCTCGATCTTTTTGTCGGGGGGGCTAATGGATCGCGATCGAGGTATCGCCTTAAATGGACACTTTCGCTTTTTTTTTCTCTTATCACTTAAAATGCCACCGCGTGGATTCTTTGTTGCGGATTAACGTGTTATCTATTGTAGATCATGGTGCAGTCAGACTGAAATTGTTATAGGTACCTGTTATGACTTTTCTTCACAAGTTGCCATCGTTTGGAATTCTTACGATCGTCAATTAATATTGACCAATATTGGTAGATACAGGATAAAGGTTCAATTTAATAATAAAAAATTAGATAAATGTTAATTAATCTAAATGAAAACTCTTGAGGAAATAAAAGAAAAATATTTTATATCCATTTACAAATAAGGTTAATTCCATACGAGATCAATTTATTGCAAAGTGATGAATTTTTACAAAAACGTACCCAACAGCGTTTATGCACAATCAATTTTAACGATAAATAATACTTTCAACAGGTTGAAGCAGCAACGCTTATTCCTCATGCGCAAAGTACACTAAGTATATACATGCCGCCGACTTTCTCAAAGACATAAAATGAAAACAGATACATAAACTTTAGGCTTTATTAATAATCGGAAACTTGAACTTTTAAGAAATCTCCGTGGAATTTTTATACTTGTTTATTGCACGCGTCTGTGAGCAAATAAGAACCCAACCATTCGTGTACCATATCGTAATATGCTCAGCAGAAAATATTTAGCGGCTTGCAGCTAAGAGTGATAAAACTGCTTCTTTTTTATTTCACTTTGTATATATATTAAAAATTTTATCCACCTAATAGTTTTTTGACGTTGAATTATATATGTATACGTTAAATATTTCTGCGAATAGAGATTATGAAAAGCTCTTATAACAAAATCCTCTGGTAATCCTATACCTTCTGTTCATAATTTTACCTATGCATTTTTATATCGTACACAGAAAATTCCAAACACAAAAAATATCTCAGGATTAAATAGGGCTTATGAAAAAGAGAACAGAATATTCCTAAGTTTATAATGGATCAATATCTAAACTCTGCATTCAGGATTTTTAATAAGCGAATACAATGTCAAGAAAGGTCAATTTTACAGCTTTCGATTTTCAACTAACCAAATCACCGACAAAAGATCCCCTATCATTGAAATAATACACGGCGTGAAACCATATATCTACCGGTATATGAAAGTGAAATAAGCCGTGAACGTCATAAACGTCGACACGCGTATAATACAACGCGTTCGTTCGGTTATAGTCCATTCAAGCGAGCAGACAATGAGAGAGCCTCGGAGCTGTTTTACCTGACAATATGCTGATTCGTCGACTGCAAGAGAATCGTCGTGTATTTAGTGATGAGCATTTTTGCGGCTCTCCTTTAGTCTCTGCAAGACTACGATATATCTCTGCGTTGCCGAAACCGCACACACCAACGAGATAATCACTGTATATCTTTCTTTACCAAACTTCACTCAACGCGTTTCAACTTATTTAATACACATTATTACTTTTAAAAAAGCGTGAGACGCAAAGTATGAAAATCCAATGATTAATTTTCTCCTTGAAACTTCCCCTCGGCTGGAAGGTTTATATTCTTTACTCAAGCTCTCGGAGCCGTAACGGACACGCGAATTCTCAAATTTCCGAAATTCCGCCGAGCGTCGCGCGCTCCTGAAATTCTAAACATCCTCCGAGCTTTTAGCAGCAGCAAAATATTTATCATCGCGCTCAGCAGCCCGCGATCCACCTAAAAGCTCCGAATGACAGCCACATCGCTTCTTCTAATTACCCTGCATAGGCACCAAAAAGGTCGTGCACCAGCCGCGATCGAATTCACCAGCAGTAGCAGCAGCAGCAGCGACGCGCAAAGTAAATGTAAGCGTCGATAGACACTGGAGCCGATCGATTTACCATAACTTTGCAAGATTATGTTAGACTCGATCGGCGGCACTCGTGCAACACACTACACGCTGCACGCACGTTCACCCGGCGACTGCGGACTTCTCGTGCAGACACACACGCATGCATAAGAATCTCGTGTGATTCGGTATAGCGTCGGGAGACGTCGACTTCGTTATCGTGCGAGAGAGAGACAGAGAGAGAGAGAGAGAGAGAGAGAGAGAGAGAGAGAGAGTATATGTGCGTGTCTGCGTGCCTGCGAGATGCTCGACATCTCTTTCTTCGCGAATATATCCGACTCTCTCTCTTTCTCTTCTCTTTCTCTCCTTCGCCTCTCCCTACTTTTTTCCACTCGTTCATTTTTGCGCCGCCGCTGCTGCTGTTGCTGGCAGTCAGCTCTTTATTTTAGGCTCGGACGTTTTACTAACTTTTTAGTGCTGACACTATTCCAGTGTGTCTAAGGTAGGGTGTGTGCGAGCGGAGAGAAAATGCATTTCGATAAGGAGGTGGGATATGCGATGTCGCGGCTATATGTACATCACTGGGATCCCAGTGATGTTAAAACAAAAAGTGACATGCGACGAACTTGCGAATTTTCTCATCCAAAGACTAATTGTGGGAATATAGGAGCGTAAGATGTAATTATGCTTACGAATCGTTATTAAATATAAATATCAATACATGGTCCGAGATAATTTGCTTATTTTACCTTCTGTATATAATAGATGTATCTAATATTTCACATAATTAATCTCGCCAGGCTGTAAATCGAAAACGGGATTATGTTGTACCAGGCACTGATATATTTACATAACCGCCAATCGTATAATATATAAACACTTGAATATTTTAATCAGAATAAAACTCAATGCATATTAACGGAACGGGACGACGTTGATACAAATTTTGATCTTCAGTATAAAATGTTATTTTTATATTCTTTTACAGATTGTTTTATATTCTGCAAAAGTATTGCAGAATAGAGCTAGTTTGAAATTATTTATGCGAAAAATATACAATAGTGTAATTATAAAAACAAACACTGCAACAAATTCTGCGATTTTCGAAACTTACTGATCAATATTGATCCTAGTGTAATGTCATGTTCGATATAACTTTAGACTTTAAGGACGTTCTCTTCCTGCCGTGGTGCTCAACTCGGTATTCACCCATTAACGACCAAGACCCCGAATTTTCAACGTCTTTTTCAACGCCTTTTTTCAACAAAAAAAAAGGTTTGAAAAAATTTGAAAAAGATCATATCCGACGTATTTTGAGCTGTTCTTTCGAATGGTGATACCGATTTTTTGTTAAAATACTCCTGCAAAAAAATATGGCGTGTTTTTCACGAAAAAAAGTTAAAAAATTTGGAAATTTTCAACATTATGAATTTTTTTCATAAGGAAAATGCAATGAGAACTTAAAATAGCAAATAGAAAATTTTTTAGACATATTCTAAGAAATAGGGTTTTGGAGAGAACTACCTTAACCAGATTTGATTCATTCACCATACAAACCAACGCGGAGAGAAATTTTCTAGTAAAAAGTGCCATAGTCTATCAAAAATGAAAAAAATACAGTAATTTTTAGAAAAAAATTACTAAGTATAAATACAGTAAATTTTTATATGCATCTGGTAAAATTTCTTCGAAATAACTTCATTTTTTAAAAGAACTATTGTAACTTTTTTTTTGGCACTTCTCGCTTGGACAAACACTAATGTTATTTTTATAAGGCAATTCCTCTCCACGTTTGAAATGAAAACACATTAGTGAGAAAGGAAAAGTGGAGTGAATGGAAAGAAAGATAAAGGAATGAAAAGTTAAATAGAAAGGAGAGCAAATCAAGAAAAATACCAATGTAATATTAACAATAAATTGATGTCCATGATAGTATTACTGCACAATCCGAATATTATGTTGTATTGAGCTGTATAATCACTGCTTAAGATGGAAATATTACGGTGACAATTACTATAGATTCACTCTAGATATACATATAGATAAAACAAAAAAATTATTTTAAGAATATAAAAAAAATCTTATTCAAACAAAGAAGAGTCGACGGATGCGTGTGTAATCTTTTCAACACTTCTCGTTCTATTCATCAATTTTCCTGAAGCAGCAACAGTCATATATTATTTTGCAACATTGATATATATTGATTGCATACTTGGCGTTATTTACATAAATCTTGGTAGGTATCAACAAGTGAATACCGAAAAAAAAACAAGCGATAAAATCATGGATGTGAAAGACGAAAAAAGGGAGGAAGAAAGCGCGAAAAAAGAAGACGACCTTTAAGACGATGTCGACGACGTCTCGCAAAAATAAGGAAAAAGAAGGCCGCAGTGGTCGCGGATAAAGGACGAGCTCACGTCGCGGGCATTAGCCGTGAATGCGAACTTAAAGGATGGGAAACACAGGAGTTGAGTGCGAGAGAGAAGTAGTGATGGAGAAGGGGAGAAACGAGTGCTCTTGGTATTTTGCTCAGAATTGATTGTCCACGTTCCAGCGAAGAAGGAATCTGGTTTTGACTCCTATTTCCAATTAAGGCTATACTTATATATGTTATTACTTTTAGAAACGAATGCAAAGCCTTAGTTTACTAATTTACTAAATGGAAAGTTTTTTTTCAAAGTAAAAGGAGTACTTAGATGTTGCGTATATTATTTGTTTTAGACAGAAATCAGAAGATTAAAATTAACTGGGAATTGAACAGTCGAATTTCATTTACACATCTTTTATGTAAAACGAATCTGTTTCATTAAAATTATTACTATAGCCACACCGCACCGGTTTTCGAACGGGACCCCATTTTCAAACACTTTTTTACCAATTCGATATTTATTCGTTTTATGACAAGCAAAATTTACTTCTAAAATTAAGAAATAAAAATGACGTAACTGAAAATTAAATGTAAAGTATGGAAAGTATAAATAAAATATGTTTTTGAAAGAATAAAAATGTTACAAAAACGCGTTACCACTATCAGCTTAAGTGTTCGAAAACTAGTGCCGTGACGTTATATATTGATTTTGGCAAAAAAATTCTATAAATTATGAGTTTTCAAGAAAGCGAATTACACAAAAGACTAAATTTTCAGTCGTGCAATATCTATATTATCATTGATAGACGGTACAATAACTTAAGGCATGGAATGGAAACCTAATTATTATAAAAATCAGAAAACAAGTTCCATGTTAATTATTACAATTCTTACAATATTTTATCAATACTGTGTATGAACATAGATTTTTACACTGAATTTACTATCGATTTTTTCATAAAAGATTTTCATACTATTTACAAAGGACTAAATTTTATCCAATGCACTAACACAATTCCTTACCTCGGGGACAAAAGCTTCTTATACTATTAATAAAATAGTAATTAAATAAAGCGTAAATAATCGTACGAAAACTGGCAGCGATTCAGGCGCACTGACACGGAAAGCAATGCTTTTGTGCCACGTATCCAAAATGAATTCAAATTTTGGCAAAATATTTTTGAATACACATAGAAAATTGTGGAATGTTCTAAAACTTTAAAACATTCGCCTTGGGAATAAATAATACAAAAACAGCCCATTTTTAATGTTTCACATGATTTATTTCAAAAGATAAAAGTGTATTTTGAATTTTGAATTTCGAAATTTTTAATGTAAATAATATTATTTGGTAAGAGCTAGAGAAGCTATTGGTTTTTGTTATTTATGTTGTTTATGTCTCGATGCGCACGAGCGCCGTCAATGCTTTGTTGCAGCAGTCTAAAAGTAATAGACTACATCTTTTGTTGAATTTGTACGCATTCATTTAACGAACTCTCCAGTTAAATTTCTCGATCGTTCATGATATAATTTAGGAATACTTTACTTATTGATTGAAAAGTTTACTTTACTCCACTAACTTATATTCTAATAATTACAGCTATTTGAATTTTACTTTATTATTTCTGCTACATAAAGCGCCGCATATAAGAGCAAATTTTAAATTTAAGTTCTTAAAAAAACGATACGTGCAATACTTGATTCGTTCCTGTAACGAACCTCCTTAAATGTTGTTTGACTAAATAATGCCATAGATTTGGTACGTTCCCTCCAGATACTGCTTTTTATTCCAAATTGGGACATCCTCCTTTAGAAAACATTATAAATCAGTGGAGATGTTTATCTTATAAGTATTATTTAACGTATAATACACACAGCAAAGATAAAATAAGATTTTGGTAGGTGAAAAATAATAATTACTAACACTACAGATTATGAGTCAAACTTTAATTGCATAAACAATAAGAGTTGTATTCTTATACAAATTATTGAACGAGTTATTATGTACTAAAGCCAAAAATGCTATATAGTGAAACCACATTATGTATGTGACCGCTAATTTAATGCTTGGGAGGGGGTCCAAACTTGTCATGGACACATTTGCTAAAGGCTCCTGCTGCTTCACACTTATCAGATTGTTGGTTTGCTGAAAAGAAAACGTGATTTATTAGTGCTCATATTATCGTTTCATTAATAAGTACGAAATATCGTTCTTTATATAAAATATTCGAATGATTGATTGGAATATAAGCTATTATACTTAGAATTTGGAACCCTTTTTATAAGACCGTGAATAAACAGAGATAAAACTTGAAAGAAAAATCAAAATTTACTAGTAAACTAGAGTAATGTATCTATTTGTGTGTAAGTAGATGCAGGTGAGAGTTATACGACATTGCTTACTACTAAAGGCTAACTTGTTACAGTTTTTCTGGCTGACGTGACCAACTGTACTTGATAGTTTGTAAAAGAAGGTGTAGCTTTCAATTATACAGGATGTATCTTTTATACAGGTCTCCTAACCTAAGATGCTAGTGAAAATTAAGTGAACTCAAAAAAACTAGGTAAAAACTTGTTAGAAGCTCCTTATTATGTCTACCAGTGACGTAGCATTACATCAAACTATTTCATAACTGATTGGATTTACATACCTGTGTTAGCGCACTCGGTAATACCATCCTTTTGACTGTCATCCCAATTTGGACGTTTCATATGATTTTCGATCGCCTTTTCGGGCACAATCTTACCATCTACCAACTGTAAATATAATTAACTCATAAATACATATAAATAATCGTTTGTAAAAAGATTTATTTGTCCACGGAAACATCTTCAGTGTCTTCAATGTAGTCAAATGTTGTGCGAAAATGATAGCTGATTTGTGTAAGAATTTTAAAAATGCTTTGCACGACATTCAAGAGAATATCATGTGGCTGAGGGAGTATTTTTTCGCATGACGCTATATACTACATTAAATCACTATATAAACTTCTGTCCTTGCAGAGTATTCAATGTACTGTACTTACTTCTCCCATTTTAGTCATAAGGCAAGCGTGGAAGCATTTTGCCTGAGGGTCGTCGTGGTTGGGTGGCCCTTTTGGTTTTTCTGTTGACAATCATAATATTGTTTGTTAGTAAGATAAAAATATTAATATACAGTATTGTGTATTAATTACAGACCATCTGGAAGTCCTAATTCGGTTCTGCATTCCTCAAAAAATTTCTTTAATTCCTCTGGAGGTTCGGAACGGACAAGCACCTTAAAAAAAATTATTTACAGGTTTTTCAATAAATTTTCACTTTGTATTAAAAGTTGTTGAATATATCATTTCTGAACACATTCCGGGTAATGCTTTAAAAATATGTATATAAATTATCAAATGAAATTATTTTTGTACGATAAAAGCAGTTCCAGTTGAAAGTGTCTATATGGAATCCATATGAATCCATAAGGATTTCATATGGATTTCTCGCGGATTTCCAAACGAATCCTTGTGGAATCCATACGGAATCTATATAAAAATCCGTCTAAAATTACATGCTGGATTCTACATAGAATTCTTACGAATTCCATACACATCCCATATGGAATCTATATGAATTCCACCTTGAATCCATCTGCATTTCCAGGTGAAATTCCGGTCCTAGTTTTTGAAATTAATTATGAAACTTCACAATTCAAGTTGGTTTAGTGACTATTTTTGGTGTTAGCATGTGGATAATAACACCCAAACTGGAGAATTAAGCTTTAATATACATATTTTCTATATTACAATTAAATTCAAAAGATTTACTTCAATACTCCCAAACAAATATATAATACAACTAAATATTTAGTTGATGCAAGAGCAGTTTAATTAATTTAATAGCAAGCAAGTCCAAATTAACTAAATATTTAGTTATTTCAAGTAACCATGAGCAAAGTTTTTTTCAGTATAAATAAATTTATTTTGAAGAAATCCCAAAAACTAATTAAAATTATTTTATAAAAGTATAAGAATGTTTTGAGAGTAAAGTTACAATATTGCATCCTAATAAATTAAAATTGCCTCATCTGATTGAGAATATTTAAATTTGGACGACAATTAAATGAAAGTTATTAGTCTGCGACCAAGTCTAAAAGTATTATTTTTCGATCGATTTATCTGCGAAGGTTCCAATATTATTATAATGCGGTGTAAAAAATTTAACATCATATGTGTACTATTAATTGATAATTACTTACAGCCACCACAAGGAGGGAGAAGACGAACAGTAAGCTCTTCATTTTAATATCTACTTTGAGCAGTAATTTACGGTCAGTAGCGATGTTTTTAAAACTGAACAAATTTCTGTAGCTTCGGTGTATTTATAGGTCGTCCTGGATTACGTGTTAAACAGGAAACACGCAACTAATAGTGGCCATCATTACGTTTTTCAGTGAACAAACAAACGGAAAAGCCTTAATTATTCTTAATTAAATAATGTCCATAAACCAATACATTTTTGGTTACCCATTCGTACTTCAAGCTAAATTAGCAAAATGAAAATTTTTACGACCGCGGCAATCGATTTTCGAATGACTTATTAGTTTTTAGCCATAAGGAAGCTGTTGACCATTGTCAAAAGAATGCATATATAGCTAAATGAAATTGGCTTTTGTACTTTAAGAAGTTACACAAGCCAATTTAATATTATTATGACTTCTCATCTAATTTCAGCGCATTGTTTTTAATTAGGAAAAAATTGTTAAAACTTGAATCATACGTAGTTCTAGGGTGATATCTATAACCAGAGGGCTAGCTAAGCTATTCATATTTTAGCATTTTTTTATATCTTTAAAAAGTTGTTAAAATGTAAATAGCTTAGTTTAGGCTCTGATCGGTTTAGGTGATTAGACTTTTAACCATTTTTGATAATTACCTAGCTCTCGGTTCCTTAGCCTTAAATTCCTTCGGGTCACGATGAGAATGCCCGGCTCGGTTTACCAAGTTATCATTTTTCGGAATCCGTAAGTGGTGCACCCGTTTGACACTTGCTTGAAGGGCGCCTATGCAAATCCATTAGTGATGATGCGTCCGAGAATCCATTAACGGCGTGATCCTTTAATCGTTAGTTACTTGATGAATGATGTCCTTGATGATTCATTGTCGATTTGGCCCTTGGTCTATCTTGATTTTCATTGATGATAACCTTGACGATTCATTAGCGGATTGACCTATTGATCCTTGTTTAGACTTCTTTAGATTCCTTGTGCCTTGTAGAAACAAATTTAATCAAAGCGAGTATGTTTGTTTATCTTTCAATGATTGTTTCCGCGAATTTATTGCGTAGTTTCATGTTTCCGTTAGTAGACCCTAAATCGTGTTTCCAAGTACCAATTGATTTTGGGCATTTTTATGTGCATCTATGTTGTTGAATGGTTGACAGGTTGTACAGAAATACAGTTTTTAACAGCAGACAAGTGGACTACGATCCAGGAATACTTTGCTCATGTGTAGTATATTTTCTTATTATCATGCGCAAAGCTCGATTTTGCGCATGTATTTACGTGCGCAAAATGCCACATATCTACACACTTCAACAAGCGTGCGGGAATGTTAATATGCGCGCGTTTTTTGTTACATTACCATACGCTTGTTGAAGTGTGTCAATATGTGACATTTTACATAAATGCATGCGCAAAATCAAACTTTGTGCATGATAATAAGATAAATAGTATACGATACTCCTGCGCACGTAAGTCATCCGGGGGAAGACTTACGTTGCACATTTGTAACGTAATGTAGTATTACAATCGTTGAGTATCGGCCAATCATGAAAATTCTCCTGGTGAAATCCTGGTCTTCTCCAGAGTAGATGTCCCGATTACTGCGCGTTATCCTTTCAAATAGAATACAGTAATCGGCACACAGTAAATGAAGTATTAGGGTCTTATGGCAAGCAGACGATGTCCAGTAATAAAGGCATAAAATTTGTTTTTCTCAACTGTGTCATTATACAATTTTAGTTGATTTTGATAAAAGAAATATAGAAAACTATTTAGAAAATACATTAGAATTAACTAAAAATCTATAAAAGTATTAAAAATTGAAGGAAAGTTAGTGTAATTTAACAAAATTTAGAGGTCATCTGCTTAATGGGCGCAATAACCAGGTTACCTATCCTAGTACTTATCTATGCTTTTCACGGGGTTCGGGACGAGAAAGAAAGGTGACTTCGACGAGATCCTTTTCCGAGTTTTTAAAACTCTCGCAGAGTGTAGTAATCGACGACGTTATATAGTTGTGATGTGACACGTAAGTTAGAGTCTGAAGAAGAAGGAATATGTTCATAAACCTTCGAAACATCGCGCAATAAATTTGTTAAAAAGCAGATACGTTTTTATTCGGTTCCATGATGATCGATATCGTCACCTCAATAATAAAGTATTTATAGGATCGAACGATAACTACACGAGAATATTAAATAAACATAGAGTTTTAAATATACCTAGTGTTATGTGCGAGATGTTAGTATTCTTCAGAAAACAAGTGAAACATCGGGGTTATATTATGTAAATAAGCATATGCAAGTTTTCCAGAAAATCAAGTGCGATGGTGTTGTTTTTATCATTTTTCCTACAATATTACTAACAAGGAGAGTTCACACTCGCTGGGTCACGAAATTTGTTCAAACTTTACAGAGATATTCTTTGGTGATGATTCCAATGGGCATTTTATCAATATATTATATATGAAATATCATGGTTGTCTTTGAACCTTTATTGCAAGGTCAATATATACATCGTAGGAAATGTCACAAAAAAGAAATCAAAAGTATAGATAATAAGCTTTCATTTTCACTTTAGACCGAATTATAATCACTTTCCATTTAAAAGTTACGAGCGATCGACAATTGTGTTAACTTTTAGAGGACATAAAATAAAACAATAAAACAATAGCCACATCAAAACGTTCTTGAGAGCCATAGTCATTGCCAATAGGAATATATTTATACACTTTCACGTGACATTCACCCTGTATTTTTTTCTAATTCTTGGAGCTCGTGATGCACAATTGTTATAGCGGTGAGAATTAATGTGCGTATCGTCCTATATGCATCGAGAGGTTAATGAATTAGGAAAAAGTGCAGAACCAATGCCACGTAGAAATGCTGATTCAAAATCACATTGGCAATGGCTACGACACTCTAAGACATTCTGGCGTGGTCATAACCCTGCCCTTATTTAGCAATGTTTTAAACCGCTTATAATTTTTGAATGGAAAGCGTTAAGAACTCGTCTAAAATGCAAATAAATACTTATTCCTATAGTATTCTGTAGAATACTGTTTGCTCCTGCTGTTGTAGCGCTTAGAAATTACTTGAATTTTTCTACATTTACATTAAAGGCTAAAGGAAACTTACAAGTGAAATATTCCAAAAACCAATACATGAAAGGAATTTAGAAAGATTACAGTAAGCTTCTTGAAAGATTAAAACAAATACCAAGTTAACGTGAAGCTCGCATAAAAGATTTCAGAGTCCTTCCAGCAAATATTCTATGAAACATTACGAAAATCTCTCTCAAAAGATTACAGCCCACATATGAATAGTGGTATGCAAAAAGGGACCTATGTGCATTTTAGGTAGTTTTGAGAAAAATGAAAAAAACAGTATAAAAACTGTTCTATGAATGGTACAGTTATCAAATTTCGTAGGAACGTAGCCTATTGTCAGTAGGCTTGAAAGAAATAGTTATTTTGGTAATCGCTCAACGTGCTTTTTATCTATAATTAAAAAAGGCATGTGGACTTAGATCCCTTTTTGCATAAAATGAATAAAAATTAATATTTTTGTTTAAAAAAAAATTTTCTGGGTTCTTTGAGTAACTTTATTTCAAAAAAAGAAGTATATCAACAACTATAACACTTAAGATGATATTTTTAACATAAACTATAAACAGAAATAATAATAAATTATAAATAAATAATTACATTCTAAACTCAATTTTCATCCTAATCATCTTCTCTACTCTCGCAAGTAGGCCATTGTACAAGACTTTGGTAGTCATTCTGATATTTTTGAGGTATGTACTGACCAAGTTTCTTCAGAT
>UELV01094405.1:4135-15862 GCA_900490015.1 Megastigmus stigmatizans | reverse complement strand
ATATATATATATATATATACTCGCGATGTGTGTTTGTTATGTGCGCAGCGTATTTTGCTCGCGCGCACTATGAGAACGAAGGGGAGGAGCTACTGCTGCTGCTGTTGCTTGGAGCGAGCCCATTGACCGAACTCGTTTCGTTTTTTCATAGACTTTGTTTTGCCCCCGCGGCCATTGTCCACGAATTAATCTATTACGGGACCAATTATCCGCGACTCGCCGCAAAAATGCTCGCGCAGGCCCTCTCTTTCTCTCTCTCTCTCTCTCTCGCTCGCTCGCTCATTGTTGCGTTTTATTGTTTGATGACGGTAAAACCGTGCGCTGCCGCACTGCTGCTGCACGTCCTCGTCGTCCCGGCCAAATGAGTTTTGTTCCGGACGCCAATGAGCAACTGTTTCATACTACAGCGCACAACGAGCTTTCCGCTCTCTTTCTCTCTCTCTCTCTCTCTCTCTCTGTATGTGCGTGGACCTGCGGCCGGGATGATTTTGCCGACCATTAACTCGGTATATTTCTCTTTATTCGTTTCGGTAAAAATGTCTAATTGTTTGTCTCGTGCAGTGCTCTGGTCTCTTCTTTCATTTCCAATCTTAATAAGCGTCGCTCTCTATTGATGGACTCGCATTGCTTATATTCGCCATTCTTGTTTGTCAATTTTTCAATCATTACGTAATAAGCCTGTGGTGCTTTTATTTCTAAATAAATACTCGTATAAATATTATATTAGTTCAAAAAACATGAAACACCATCATTACCGCACCACAAAAGTAACATGAATAGCAATGTAATAAGAGTGTATAACAAATTCTTTTAAATAATAAACGCCATTTGGAGACTTCGATAACCGCATTCCATTAATCAGGGAATACTTCTAATCTTGAAAAATTACTCGTATAAACGGCAATAAATGCATCGATAAATACTTCCCACATGCGTTCATCAGCATGATCGATAAAAATAAATTGATCAAAGGAATTATAGTGTCGCTGTAGCTGAGAAACGAGTATACATATATATAAAAAAAAAAAAGAAATAAATAAAGAATCGGCAGTGAAGTATCGCAAAATAAAACGTTGAACGGGCAGCGGAGCGCTCAGTTCGATAGGTCGTGTCGGTAAAGGCATCGGTGACAAGGCATACACGAGCCGCGCTCTCGTGACATGAGAAGACCCGGGCTGCAGCATATATAACCCATTGCCGGGGCCTATATAGGCGAGACTCGCGCGGCTCACATCAAAGCCCAACTAATACGGCTCGCTTCCTCCCTTTTCCCTCTCGCGAACGGAGGAGAGCTCTGCGCGCTACTCCTCAGCGTCCAGCTCTCTTTTTCTCTTTACTTCTTGTCACTCCTCTTCAAAACCTCTTTTTCTCGATGTGTATAAGCGCGCGGAGCCGAGAGCAAACCACTGAGATCACATTCAACTCTCCCTCTCTCTCTCTCTCTCTCTCTCTCTTTCTTGCAGCTTCACTGCAGCAGTCTCGCACTCACCGCTAATAGTATATGTATCCACTTGAAAAAGTATAACAAATATTCCGGACGATGTTTATGAAAACTCCGTTGCTTTGAGCGTTACACGGAATCTTCAGTTTTTCGAGAATTTAAGCCGACGCCTTCTCGTAAACAAGCGGCAACATTAGCCTGGGAACGAAATTCTGTTTGGACTGTTTAGCGGCTCTTTTGTGCTTTGTTATTGCAAGAAAGGATTTTTGCTAAAGTCGTTATGATTTCGTTTGAAACTGCAATATTCGCTAATAAATGAATATATTAGGTGTGCATGGGGTAAAATAAATAAGCGAATGAGAGATAAAAGCTGAAACATTTTTATAACAAGCTGTTACATTAAAACGTTTAAAAAGGGCAAAACTAGTTTATAATTAATATTTCCGCAAAATTTCTGTATAAAAGTCGATAGCGAAAAAACATTGAGCGCGCAACAAAACGGAGTCCGATCAACTCTAGACGTCGATTACTATTCCACGTGCACTAACCAATCAAGCGGTCTCCGGCAAAGTCGGAGCCAACGCCCAGTGGCAAAAGGGAAGAGAAAAGCGCACGACGCTCTTATCGATTCATTGTATCGCTCTGAGAAGGAGTGAGAAAAGGCAAGATTGGCAACATATATATATATTGCGAGTGCATATAGTCACTGGTGCGAAACGAAGAAGAAGAAGAAGAAGAAGAAGAAGAAGAAGAAGAACCGCAGGAGCCGAGCTGCAGAGCGAAGAAAGGCCTCCGTCAATAAATCTATTTGCAATTAGCGCGGCCAGCACGCGACGCACTCGCAACTCTCTCTCTCTCTCTTTCTCCTCGCATGCCCGAGTCGCGAGAATAAACGGCGTCAGCGAGTATGTGTGTGTGTGTAAAAACTCGTGTTCTCTCGATCTCTTTATATTCCTATAGCTGACTCTCTTTTTTTGGCTGACCGCCCGTGGAGTGTACGGAGGGCCTTTTCCCGCCCTTAATAAATATCCCGCGGCTCCGCGGGAACCTGATCTACAGCCCCCGTGAGCTTGTAATGGAGGCATATCGCATCTCTCTCTCTCTCTCTCTCTCTCTCTCTCTCTCTCTCTCTCTCTCTGTGTCTCGCTTTCGTTATACATGCGGACCTTATAACGCGGCCGCGGTCTTTTTCTTTTCGCCGAGGACTTTAGGACGTGTTATGCAAATAGCCTATAAACCCTTTTACACGCCAGCTACGATTGTAATGAGTTGTCCCTTTTAAGCGACGAATTTCGACCATAAAAATTACTGTTTTATGACTCTATATTAAGTTATTATGCGTATATATTATGTTAATGCATATAGGATGCCGTGTGAGAGATGCGGTGACCCCTTGCACGTCGCTAATTGTGCGCTAATGCAGCGCCGAGTTATTTTTATTAAAAACAGCGAATTGAACGCAATCAAGCTAACGTTGTACGATTGCTACAATTGCGACAAAATTATAAAAAGATAACGATTTTCTTCGGTTGCAACAAAGACTTATTTTATTTTATAATTTGTCTATTATTTTAACTTGGGAAAACATTGATTAATTATAACAAAAAAAAAACGATTGAATAATATATGTATATAACAAAAAAAACGATTGAATGATATATATATATATATATATCTCATTCAGTCGTTTTTTTTTTTTGTTATAATTAATCAATGTTTTCCCAAGTTAAAATAATAGACAAATTATAAAATAAAATAAATCTTTGTTGCAACCAAAGAAAATCGTTATCTTTTTATAATTCCATGCCAACAGATTCGACAGCCAAATTGTTAATACAATATGTATATTATAATGTATATGATTTATACTCGCTGTTGTCCGATACAAACATTGTTCAATGAGAAAGAAATTAGAGATGAACAAACCTCTGAATCCATTTGAGATAAAAGGCTGCAGCTGCGATAGGGTGGCGAAAGTAGTTCAGCGAAATTATATCTGATGGAACGTTTTATAGAAGCATAATTTAAAGTGCTTGAACCGAATAGGAAGAACTGAACGATCTCGTCGAGTGTAACATTCCCTACCGGCTACATGTTTAACGCAAACTGTTTAATGGCCTATTACGGTAGATCATATAATCTCATTTAGAAGAGTTGTTACGCGTAAATTTTCAAATGAAAACAACCAACACATCACGCGCTCCTGCATGATGATGCTTCGACCCGCGCTCCACAACCACTTGGGAAATATACTTTAAACTAAAGCTCACTATCACCAATTTTTCTTATTCTGTGCATTAACAAGTGCGATTGTGTATTACGCATTGAAAATAATTACTGTTTTCTTTATGACTATAAGTATTCGATTTAATTAAAGTTTTCGTAGCAATTCAATATACTTCGATATGATGTAAATTGTGCAACTTTAATTAAGTCGAATAGTAAATATATTTTCAATATATTGTATAACCATGTGTTATTCATATGGGGAAAATTGCATCTTCCACGTGTCTACGATGTGTAAAGATACAGTACGCGAATTACATTTTTCCCATTTGCCGGGGATTGAATTTTGAGGGTACAATGTAGTATCATGCATTATATTGATAATAATAATAATAATAATAATAATAATAATAATAATAACAATAACAATAATAACAATATCATAGCATTATGGTTTGTAAAGAAATAAAAGTGTAAGTGCTACCACAATCATCGAATATCGTTGATTCAGTAGGATAAGGTTTTATCTCAAATTTCAGTTTGAAAAACGTTTTATCTTGCGAACAAGATTTTTTCTTTCAACTTTAAGTTTAATAGAAATCGCATATGTGAAATTTTTATATTAAAACCTTACTCTTAGTCTGAACTTTACTTAAATGAAAAAGAAACCTTGAATAGATCTTTGGTATCTTTACGTATGAGTTATAAATGAATATATATATAAGTATTCTAATCATAATTATTATGATCATAAATTTCATTTAAAAGTAGTTCTCACTTTAGATTATCAGGTACATTTGTAATTCAATAAGGACAAGATAAAAATGCAAAATATTGTATATTCACTTGACTGAATGTCCGTATATTCAAAACATATTTTACTACAAACGCGTGTTGCCAGCAGTCTTGCACCGACTAAAACATAATTTAACTTTGAAACATATACGCCATAATATGTTTTCAAAAGTCGAGGGCATCTGTACAATTGACGTCAAAGGTTGATAGAACTTATCGATACGTAACTTATCGAACTTATCGATACGTATAAGGACATTGTAAACGTTAGATACGTAAGCCCTCGAACCGATAGACCGTAAATATAGAGCCTTATATAAAAAGTGTCGTCAATCTTCCTCACACACACGGAACAAGATAAAAACGTCCGTGGTTTTACTCGAGAAAATATATTTTCAAGGAAAAATCTCGAAGCGGTTTTAAAATCCAAGTTTTCCTCCAACAACACTAATCCCGCATCCTCTCGATTCCGATCCAAAACGTGATGATTCACGTTTTGTTTTCTTCCGCCAGCCCCGACGGCCCCCGGCTGCCAACCACTGGATATATATGCATATATACGTACAGATATATAGAAGTAAGTCCGCGGTAATCTCGCTTTTCCGGCAGCAGCAGCCTCTGCTCTGCCTCTCTCCCCCCCTATTTCTCCAATTCGATCTTTCTCGCTCTTCTCGTTATATAATTATAACATCTCCTTGCCTCTCCTTCTCCAAATCTCTTTTCTCGGCGTACATCGGCTTCTGGTCTAGTGTCTCTCTCTGTGTGTGTGTGTGCGGTTGGCCGCAGTTCGTCGAAGCGCCAACTTCTCTCTCCGTATACCCACTGCAGACGCGTGCACGCGCAACCGATGCGTTGGCCATGTGCCCCGTACTTTTTCCAAACAAACTCGGCCCTGTGCGCTCGAATCGGGGAGCTTATACGTATAGGCGCGATGCGTACGTGCCGCCTGCGTCTCTCTCTCTCGGTTCGAGTATTTTGATAAGGACTCCACTTTCGCTCGGCCGCATCCGAATAAGAGGCTGTATATACGCATGTCTTGTATTATACTCGTTTTCTCCCTCTCTCTCTGGTAGTTTTTGCTGCGCTCGCCACCAGCGAAGCTCTACAACTATACAGTCGCGTTGTCAAAGCACCGGAGCGCGACGTGCGCGTGGTGCTGTTGATGCGCCTCGAGTGGCTAATATCGGGGATTTACATAATTAGATCCCGTGTATTTTTTCAGCTTCTGCGTGGACTGCAGGGCTGAGAGAGGTCCGATGTCGTTGAGCGATTTTCCGCGCGCGCGCGACCCATCGACGCGACACGTGCGCTCGGAAAACATTCTGCACGACGCATGTGTTCGGCAGAGCTTTGCTGCACGGATTCTTTTGCGTCTCTCTCTCTCTCTCTCTCTCTCTCTCTCTTCGAATTATTAGCTTTGCTTTGTGCAGCCCGCTCTTTATTTGTTTAAATATAAAGCCATCGCGAAAGCATCGAGGAATCAAATGTATATATAGAAGCGGAGAAACAATAACGTCTCTGAATAAATACAAACAAATTGATGTTTTCTTTCATTTTTTTTTATATTCTGCCAGAGTTGTATGTCAGATTTATAGTGCAAATATTTATCAAGTACAGAATGGCATTTAAAAATGATTTTAAATTATTTCAGTATCGAATGCTGATCGTATTTGACATGGATAATACAATATAGGAGTCGATGAGGAAAATTACAAAATTTCTAGGACAGGAATAAGGACAGGTTCATAAATGTTAAATATTAAAGGAATAGTAGAAGTTAGATGAATTAAGGACAGTTCGCAATCGGACACAGCTAACGCTGTATATTTTATACATGGGACCGTATTGTAACCAAAAATCAGTAACTTCTTTAAAAACACTTCAGATTTTACATATAAAGATGATATCGATTATACTTGAATCTTTGGTGTAATAATTAAGCCATATAGTGATTATTATCAAATAATCGAGATTCTCGTGCTAAGAAAAATGTCAGAATTCATTGTTTTAACCAGGAATATTTCGATAGCAAATCATTTCCTTAAATCTAGCGGTATAAGAAATAATAGCCAGCGACAGATTCTTCTAAATTTTTCAGTCCAACCTCGAGCCGAACAAAACCCAGCGGTTTCGCATCTGTTGTCGTCGGGCCACCTTGACAGTTTTGCAACATAAACGCACTGCACACACACACACACACGTGGAGGCAGAGAGAGAGAGAGAGAGAGAGAGAGAGAGAGAGAGAGAGAAAGAGACTATAGGTACAGCCGCTTACGCATCCCCGTATAGAAAAGTGTTCCGCGAACCGATCGTATTTCGTCGCATCGTATGTCCGGAGTACGCGTTCGAAGGGGTTAAGTGTCTCTTGGGTCCTCTCTTCTATCCTTTATCTTTCTCTCTCTTCTCCGCAAAGGCTGCCAAGAGATCGCTTCCGCTTCCGGATTGGCGCGCGCACGCTTTGGAGTATATGTCCTCGAGTGGCTGCAATGCGGCCCCTGACACTTGGACACGTGGTGGTGTGCTCGGTCTAGTCCATTAAGGATCTCTCTCTCTCTCTCTCTCTCTCTCTCTCTCTCTCTCTCTCTCTCTCTCTCTCTCTCTTTGCGTAAAGTACGCGTGCGAATGGAACGGAAGCGAGACGCGCGCGTGTCTCCCCTATATTGGGTGCTTGAATTTTCTTAAACGCCAACTTTTCGACTCACGTCACCCGATCCATTTTTTTTTTCATCTGCAGCGTTTTTAACATACATTTGTATTGCTGTTGAATCAGACGAGTTTGCGAAATTTGCAATATTCACAAATAAAATTGAAGAAAAATTAGAACTACATGATAATGATATAATAAAAAAACCTTTGCAAATAAACATTTCAATACCGCAGCTAGTGATAATTTCCCATACGCACGATAAATCCTAATCCCTATAATCTTGAAGTTATAGGCATACACAAGATTCAAAATAAGCAATGGCATAATGCTGATCGATGTCAGCGTTGACGCTTCGATCGCAATATACTTACATGTCTCTTGGGAATGCATTTCAAATGTATATTTGGTCGGATCGATAACGACACTCGGCCCACTTCGATCGCCGGAATATTGTTGCTCTCGTAACGCACGAATGCAGAAAAAGGGAACGTTTTCACATGTTACGCTACATGGTGGCAAACAATCATTAATACGGATTACCCGGTATAGTGTTACGCATTTTGTGTATACCTCTCGTATATACATATATATGTACGCATGATATTGTCGTCGATAGCGCATGAATAAGCTCCCCCCAAATCTATTTTTCAAATAATCCCTCGCGCAAACTAACAAACATCGCTCTCGGTGCAGCTGTTGACGGAGGTGCGACACTACACGATCAGGATTCATTTTTGAGCATCCCTGCAGTATATGTTTGAAGCGGGTGCAGTAAAAGTACAGTGCAAAAATCTGTACAATTTTCCAATATTATTTATTGAATATATTGTATTACAAATATTATTACTGTAACACATTATTAGCTAAAATTTTAGTACACGAAATCTGAATAATAAATCTTAGCATTTAAGTATGTAGTTGTGTTTTAAATTAAAACTCGTTCCTAAATATATCTCACATATTCTATCGAGTCAAATAAAAAACTATTTATAGATGAATTTTAATGTATAATAATTTAGTCGCTACAGCAGCTCGAACGGTGTGTTGAACGTTTTCTCCAAAATCAGATAAGAAGATGTGTTTGAATAGTAAGTCGTACGTTTCGCAATGACTGCACTGCCATACCAACGGAAAATGAGATTATGCTGATTTACCTTTAAGCTTTACGGCTCGTCTTTGACAGCAAAATGCAGACGTTGCTATCCACACGGGTATGCATTTTCCTTTCACGAGGTTATACGAAATCTTCTTTTTCGCATTGTAATAAGTAAATTTTAGGCATCCCTTAAGATTCAGGATCAGGGTTACACGCAATTCACGTAATCCGTATATTGTTTAGTACACAACTGCATATACCGTATTGTATTGCAAATGTATTTTGTTCAAATGGGAAATCACCGAAGCATTAAATAGCTTTTCCCATTTACCAACGTATTTACTAATGTATTATGTTTTGATGGATTTAAAAACGAGTTTTTATCATGTATCGTGTATGTTAAAGTTACAATCTGCTTTGCTAAAATTGACAGGAAACGGTATATTAAACTGTCGAAAAACTAAATATGTTTTTAAAATACAACACACACACACACACATTTCAAAGTTTAATCCCTTATACATTGCCAGAGGTGATTATAATTTGGATTTAAATCACTTAAAGCAAAACATTCAAATACCAAGCGAGATTTAGATAAATTATTCATAGATCCTAGCGGTAAGCCAAAAAAGAATGCCACGAAACCAAAACGCTGAAGTAACGTGAACAAATACGCGTGAATCTCAAATAAATAAAATGGTCCGTGCACGATGTAATCTATATAGAAAATTGGAGATGCTATATAATATGTAGGACACGCGGGAAATTATAAACCCTCGAATACTCACGAAGTCATTTTACTGGAAACGATCCCCCTCTATATAACGTCTGCCCAAAGTGCACGGAAAACTCGCGCTCGGTTGGTTTTTCAAGAACCGGTGGCACTTTCACGCATCGCCAAGCTCCGAAAAATCAAAGCCTCCGAAACACGCTCGGCCACGGAAAATTGAGAAATGCCTTTTTTTTTTAAAATCTCTATATTTCTATTTTAGATAATGTACTTGGGAGTGTACAAACTGTTACTTGGAAAGTTGAAATGTAAGCTATCGGCATTTTTATTGCTTTTTCTGCTTTTCGATCGATGCACTGAATATGTTAACTTTATTAATAAGAACGTCATTTTATATTTAAATGTCTGTTCCAAAGCGTACTAATAAAAAATATATTATAAATGTTACAGCTCCTTGGTTCTATTATACATGTTTATATAAACGTTCCGATGTAATAGTTGTAAATGAGTACATGGGGAATTATTATCTTCGACTCGAAACGTTATGAATACTATAATAAAAATATTCTGAAAACAACGAGGAACTATCATCAGGAAATTTGAAAAATTAATGTTCCATCCAAGGTGTCGGTGCTCGACTTTACATGGGAAGCGATGGAGTGTCTCTCTGTAGTTGTCGCGCGAACCCGTCCGCCTTGACAATCAAAAAAAGTCGTACATAGGTATATATATATACCGAGCGACAACCAGTCTACGCCTACATATATACGTGTATGCGTGCGGCAAAATACACCTGGCCTGCGCGACACGATCAAAGCTCGTTCTTTCACTCGCGCCGTCCTCTTATGCTCTGGTTTAAAGCAGCGGCGGTAGCTGTATTTAAAACTAGATTGCTCCTCCAGATTAGCGTGCGAGCTTTCCCTTTTATCGCCTCCTCTAATCGGTAAAGAGTTTACGGTGAGTTCGACCTAAGAGGACGTCTCTCTCGCTCTCTATATGTGTGTAGCGCATTACAGGGAATATCTCGAGCATCTGTTGACACGAATCGTTATATTATGTATTTTCAGCTCCGTCCGGCTTCTTCTACTGGCGAAACGGAGAAAAGAAGTCCCTCTGCTTGATTACTCGCGAAAACTTATGGTCCACATAATGTCGGATAGTTCGGCATGTCACAAGAGCCACAAGAGAAAGAGCGATAGAGATATAGAGAGAAAAGGATACGCGCAGATGGCGCGTCAAACGCGAGCAGGAAACCTTAGAAAGACCGAGAGACAGAGAGAGAGAGAGAGAGAGAAAGATGAGAGCGAAAGGGAGGGAAACGCGTGTAGGGTGCAGGAGCTCGCAGGCTAATCTGCCTAGCAAATATTTGGATTGTCGCGCTCAATGGCACTGATACATCGAGTGGCGCATTCGGCATCTCTCTCTCTCTCTCTCTCTCTCTTTCTCTCTCTCTCTCTTTCTCCCTCTCTCTGGCTACCGGTTTCTGCTTTGGGAGCGGAGAAATAAAGAGAGGAGGAAATGGAAATCGAAAAGCACACATATAAGCCAGTCAAAGCCGCGAGCGACAGAGAGATGAGGACAAACACACATATATATATGCCTATAGCGAGGTGAAGCAGGGACAAAAAGAAATAAGTATTTGCACTGCGGATTTCGTGAAAATGTATGTTTGGCTCGGTAGATTTCATTATTAAGATGTTAAGATACCAGCTTCTGTGCACTATACAAAAGTGTATGCGGGGAAAGTTGCAGTGCAACCTTATATACATGTTCTGTGTACACGCCTAGAAAGACGGAGGCGTTCACACTGGATTGGAATATACATATAGGAAGCCTGTATAACTCGAACAGGAGTAGGTGCCTTATCTGAGGTCAATCCAAAAGAAAGGATTGTAACATTTTGTGGATCACCCACAGTAAATAAATTTATAACGACGGTTATAAGTTTACAATAATTTTATAAAATTGCTCACTTATTTAACGAAAAATGTTATGCAAAAATTATTAGAATATACATCATAATAGCTCCAACTGCACAATTCTATTGTACACAAGTCTCCAAAGTTATGGAACACAACTATCGAATTGATACAATGGATCAACTCGAACCTTATACATTTTTTCTATTATAGTAAATAAACCAAATCTGGTAATTAATCGCTCAACTCGTTTCCCCGTGACACACATTAGAAAGGAAGACTTGCACAAAAAGGAGCTGTGAGTAAAATGCCTACACGTCACATTACATGAAAAAGCGACGAACCCTCAATACACGTATATAAATTTCACAAACGAAGAATAACACGCATTAATTTCCGTCTTACATTCCATCTCTCGATAAAGCAGTGCAGCGTATAGGCATCGAGGTTGACATCATCACGAAGAAGCCCCGGCACACCGTAGATAATCGAGTCCATTTAATAGGTCGAGCAGAGCAATATTCTCGCTGCTGCTGTACAATAAAACGACAAAATGGAAGCAGCAGCAGCAGCAATTTTTCAGGAAGCCGCAGCCGAACAAACAAACCCCTTCTTGGGCTGCACTTATTGTGCGCACGCAACGCTCTCTGTCTCCTCGCCTGTACAGCGCCAGAGTCGCTTAATAAGCCCATCCAGAGTTGACAATGGGATCAACGCGCTAGAATGCACAGCGATCTGCTTACGGAAAGAGTCTCCACTCTCTTTCTCTCTCTCTCTCTCTCTCTCTCTCCCCGCATTTCTACGCGTACGCATTCTCACCCGAAATGTCGATACACGGAAAAGAAGGAAAAGAGCGGAGCTGTACCTATATAT
>UELV01094403.1:0-14587 GCA_900490015.1 Megastigmus stigmatizans | reverse complement strand
CCCCCCTTCAACTCACTCCCATACTCTACTGCGTGCGACCGCGATCAATCGGCCCATTGACCGGCACTCCATTACGCGGCCTCGTATAACGTGTGCGCGAACCACAGAGAAACAGTATAAACCCCGAGACTCCTTCTCCGCACGTACGCGACGCTTTGTTAGCTTTATGTGTACGTGTGTGTGTAGGAGGCCAGGGACACGACGGTGGTATCGAAAGATCCTCTCGTGAGACTTTGTTCTCTCTCTCTCTCTCTCTCTTCTCTCTCTCTCTCTCTCTCCCTCTCTCTCTCTCTCTCTCTCCCTCTCTGTCTCTCTCCCTCGTTATTTCGCGTGTCGGACAAAATGTTTTCACACCACGCACCAGCCACACTACACGAGCCCCAGTTACACGTCGTGCATGCGCCTCTTGCAGGAAAAATCGAATATATAGGTGTATGGGTGCCGCGATGTACGTGACGGCTCAGGAGTTGGGTATCGAAGCGATTCGCTGAACTTCTGTCTGTTGATGGGACGCTTTCCTTGTTTTGCTTTCCAATCTTTGTTTTTTTCTTTTCGAAGCTGAAGTGCATGTTCGCCGAGATTGCGATAAGTGGCGTAGAGATATGTAATCGGTGTTTTTGAGCGAGTTTTTCTCGCTCGATAAGTGACGGTTAATTTCCATACGAATCGAAATGATTAAATCTCTGACTTGGTTATTTGTATTGCTCGAGGAACTGCGATTATAAAATGATATAAAGTATAAGGAAATGAAACCATTTCAAATAGCTAGTTTGATCCTTTCTTGTGACGTAACGTTTTTTTTTATTTTATTCGAACTATATATTCGAACATTTAAAGGCTTAAAAATGCATACAAAATACGTTGTCTTTTATAGGGTAGTTTTAGTTTTACTCTTTTAATTTGAAGTAGTGCAAGCTAGGTCACTGTCCGAAAATTAGTTCACTGAATTATCCAGTGAACGTCTATAACGTTCACTGGATAACGACCGAACGCAGTGAATATACACTAATGTTCGGTCAGTGACCTAGTTTGTACTGATTTGACCCTGATATTTCACTATTTCAAATTAAGAGAGTATCTATTAATTAGAACTATTAATAAGATTAAGTTTTAGCTATTGTAGATATGTTTAGTAATCGAATTACGCGTATTTTTTATTTTCGAAAATAGAATAAAATAACTAGTATCGATCAAACCTTTAAAGTTTTATATTGGCCCGCTAGATCTTTAAGTACAAATAATTAAATTATATTAAGGAGGTTCATCAGGTACGTAGGCAGTCAAAACAAAGTTGCAACAGACTTTCTATTTACTAACCTATTTAACATTTTCGATTTAACGTTATTTTATCGGATGATTACATAGATAAATATTGTATGTATTAATTTCAAACAACGTGCGCAGCGTCAAAAAATGCAAAGTTGCCGCTATCTTAAATAATGGAGGTTATTCTGCTCAAGCTTAGCTATTTTACACAAAAACATATAAATTATAAGTTTTATAGTTAAGCTAGCGAGTTGTACAAGGTCTCAAAATATCCGCTAAATATTCTTTTACGTCGTGTAAAAGTTTTTCTGTAAATTGTTCGCTAATAACTGTACAGTTTAAGTTAAAAGTCTAAAATAATGCAGCTCTACTAACATAAGACTGAATGTTAAATTGCAAAAATTAAAATTAAAATTAAGACTGTTTAACCTTGAAAATTGTCATTTCAAGGTCAAATTCATTTTTCGCAATTTTTTTCGTACCTAGCGCATCAAAAAACACGGGTACACCAATTATAACACTAAAATAGTAAAAAAAAAAAAATTATATTGGCCTTTACGTTGCGGCCAGGGTGGTCGATATAACGAGCACCTGTTAAGTTAAAATAACTAATCCGTTGAAATTATATATAAAATGATATATAAATTTTGGGGTCAAATGAAAAGTCGATTTGAATCATTTCCTCGCCCTTTAAAGGATAATGGAATCTTTTAAATGGTTTGATGTGTTATTTAGGACATTAAAAATACATTGTGTTGTTTAAGCGGATTGGTTTTATGGCTCCTTTCTTAAGCACTGTTTATGATTTTTTAATTCCTCGTTATAAATTTTAAAGCATCAACACTGGCCTGATAAAACCAAGGAGCTCTTAGAAATTAGGGCAATTCCTATATACAATCACCTTTCAAAACAGTTCAAGTACATGTAAAATCAAGTATTATTGCACGACGATTTTGGTATTTTCATTGTCATCGTTTAAGATGTCCTTACCAATATAGTTGGTGAAAATTAACGATGTGATATTGATCGGTCATTATTAATAGTACACAATTTTAACTACCTACCATAACTAATCGGTTACAGGTGCACACCATTTATGATTTTATTACTAGTATTTAGAGAATCACGTGACTAGAATTGTTAAATTCTGAACTGAAAATTCACTAAACAGTGTGGCAACGGAAGATTATATTAGATATTCAAAATAATTAAATTTTCAAAAATTCTATTTTGCTATTGATACAAGCGAGAATAACTTGTCTTTATTAAAAGAAGGTCCTCAACGAAATCAGAATATAATAAAGTCTTTAGAGGAGAAGTACAAAACCTACATCGTCACTAAGAGTATATATAAATATTAACTTAAAAAAATAGACTCCGTTACGTGATGAGAAAGTTAAAAAAAATTTGATTGAAAATAGGGTCTGTACGTATTCGCCTGTTTCTACTTACGAGTGTTAAGTATATAGGGAAAAATCTTTTCGACCTTTGTTTAAACACTTTCTGTCAAGTAAGGGGCTAAATTTTTTTGTTAAATTAAACATCTTTTTATACTCTAAATGATGGTACAAGTCTCGTACTTTTCCCTTATAATATCAATAGGGACCAGTATCGGGATCCTCCATTAATTATTTCGGAAATGTAGTTATTAACAGTGCTAATCGTTAATAGAATTCAATAAATTATAAAAAATAGATTAACACTTCTGACGAAACTAAATATTACACAGTATAAAGCAGCCTTTTGAATTAATGGTGCTGTTAGTTTGTTAGAAAAGTGCATGTATCTATCTCAAGGTTATCCATCAGAAAGAAATAAAAATTAGACGCTAATTATTTAAAGAAGGGCAAATGAGTACATATCATTATTTAAAGAGGAAAGTAAAGACGGGAAAAAATGAAGAACCTAAGAAAAAGCGAGAATTTAAAATGCTTTCAAGAAGTGAAAGGTTGGAAATATAATACTGAGAATAAAGGACAGAAAAACAATGAAAAAAAAGGAAGACGTAAAGTTTGAACAGTTCAGAGCAAAGAGAGAAAGAGAGAAGGTAGTGGAAAATGGACAAAAGTAGGAGGGAGGTCGAAAGAAAAATAAAACGAGGAAAACGCCAAACTACTACGATAAGCGCAGTAGTAAGACTAAACGTACGATACGACATCCTTACAGTGCGAGAGCACAAGTTGCCCGGACGGCTTACGGAAATTTACCGATAATATTAGTCTCTATATTTTACAGTGCTTTATAAAACAAGCTTGCCTCAAGTCCTTTATTGTGCAAATTTTGAAAATACAAGATGTAACTTTCTCGACAATTTACAAAGCTATGTTTCTTCAAGCATTGATATTTATGCATTCATATTGTTGATTCAGACTATTGCGTAAGTTTCATTAAACGATCTTAGTTTCTAATATGTTTGTATGACTATTTTACTAATACGTAATTACTTGCTTATACTTGTGTATGCACAAAAGTATAGAATAATATAAACTGTCCGATGCTTGAATATTATATCGACAGTTTAGATTTATTAGCATTTAAATTTTCGTAGAAAAAGTCATTAGTCGCAACTTTCTTGATGAGTATTTGTAAAAGAAGACCTGCGAATAAGTCACAATTTATCGACAAAACGACGCGTCATTTCACGCTAGGACCTTGATAAATGGTAGCTGGTCTATTGGCATTAAAAAAGTTTAGAACGTTGAGGATGATTTACAATATTTACTTAACAAGTTTGTTGAAAGCTAATTATCAAATACGTATTTCTAGATTCTATACTTGTTATCAAATTATTAACGGGACAATAAAACAATCGTCCATAATATAACTGCTGGCGCCATGTTCAATAATGAAAACATTGCAATTTCTTTCTTGCGGTAATTTTACTGTCGTGGTTTTGATTTTATAATAAAGTTTATTATTCTTTCATTCGCTAATTTAATTACCTACACAGTTATAGAATTTATTCATCGTTCTACGTAAAATAATATAATTGGTAAATGAAGATATTCTTCGCCATTATTTCATTCTAAAATATATTGTAATAAAATTACTTTATTTAACGTTTGAGCATTAAACAGAAAACCAATTCAATTAATTAAGTAATAAATAAAATTTGTAGAGCCCTCATCAAGATGAGTCCAATGTAATATTAAAATTTTATGCAAATCATGGTGTTGTATAAATGTTTATACTTTAAATTACCCTATTTCATTGATAAATTTACAAGCCGAATAAATTTTATTCGGTTTTTCCGTGGTCAATAATTTCCGTACTCAAGCTATAAATAATTTTGTTATCAATATTTTCTGAATCGCGTTCACGAATATCAGTTTCAAGCAACTCTTTGGATGCCTCTTCAAACGGTATTCCTCTTCCAAAGAAGATATCTTCATTGTAAACGCGATCCTTTAACCTGTACGTGCCATGCAACTGCAATAATATAAATAGTTTTTATACTTTTCAATGCTATTTCTAATGAAAGTTATCACTATTATTTAGTCATTTATAACAATTATTTTAATTTTAACGTATAATTAAAACCTAAAATAGAATCATTTATTGAAAAAATAGTGATAGCTTGCTTATATATATATATAGTCATTTGTCAAATTATTTATAATGTCTTAGGTATTACGAGTAAGTTACCTTATCCCAAAAGAACATATTGAATCCAAAATTCACATGGGTGTACTGATGATGATTATCGTGGAAAAATGCATCAGGCTGCCAGGGTTGCCACCATTGTGCTTTGAAGTTTATTCCAGAATGATCAAGTATACCATGGATGAAGTTGTATATCATGATTGTACAATAAGGAACTGTAAAATGACAAATTATTATTTACTTTTTGATTTATTAAATAAATTTAAATGATTGAATTTTTTTGAAAAACATGAGGGTTCATGAAATTTACTTATCAAATTTCTTTACCTCCTTTCTACTTTCTCAGATTCTTCAATTATTTGCGTATTTCTATTATATTATGTATAGATGATTAAAAGCGCGATCATTGAAATGATAAACAAGTATCTGCAATTCCTCATCTTTAAGATTTACGTTTTACAAGATAGCCTCAGCGAGTCGTAAAGTCGAAATTTCAATAGCGATATTCAAATGAAAATAATCAAGTTAACTGTATCAATGTGCTCTTAAAATGAAAAGAAAGACTGAGACGGAAGCGCCGGCGGCGGCTAAAATGCTCGACGGCGTTATCCTCGACGTAATCCTGCCCGAGCGCAAGGAAGAAAAAAACCAGAACGCAGAGGATGAGAAATCTGGAAATATAAAGTCTTCGCGGGGATTTCCGAACTAAGATAATGCGACTGTAAAATATCGAGTTCTTGCGGGTACAACGTGAAATAGCGCCTATCCTCGGAACCTGATATTTCATCCCGCCGGGCTACTTTTTATTGGATTTTCTCTCCCCGAGCCGTGGAAAATTCAAATTGGCGAAAGGAGAAGGATTGCGCTCTTTTTCCCCAAGATCCCTGATTTTCAGCGGTACCGCCTCGATTTACCCAGGGTAAACTGAAATATACGCGACTTTGATGCACTTCCGCAATTATTAGCTCGTTCGAATGACGCTATTATTACAAAATTAAGTATCAGATAATTTTTTCTAAATCAATTCTTAATACATCCTGCTAGAAAGGAAAGATGTAATATATATTTCGTCAGCTCGGTAGAAAAAGGTTCTATCTGTAATTTCGGTTTGCAAAGGTTTGATCTCTTTCAGTTTAAAAAAGATTAAGGTGAATGTAACAATAAGTAACCGGATAACGACTCGTATTCTCGGGTTTACTCATTTATTTGTTTATGGCTGATTCTCCAGAATGGCGTACATTCAAAGTGATTTTTGTAAACGTCCTGGCAATTTCACATGAATAATTTGAATAAATGAATAAATATTTAATTTTTTTCCTCTCGTAGAATTATTCATTTGAAAATGCCAGGGTGTTGACAAACATTGCTTTAAATGTATGCTGTTCTATTCTGAATAATGACTCTTATAGAAAATGATTCGAGTGACATAACAATATATAGTAAACAGAAAAAAATTAAAATAAAATTGAATTTTTTTTTGTGACAGATCAACTTACTGATCATTTTTTATAATATTTTTATATAAACATTTTAACTGGATAAAATGCTTTAAATCAGCTTTTACGTCAACTAGACATTTACATCTTTTAGCTGTGTGTTTTTAGTGCCAAATAATATTTCTTCCTTTTTATGTGTATCAGCAATAAATTGTAAATATCTGCATAAGTAATCATCCAGAACGAGGTGAATGTGTAATTGACTGATCAAACGAACTATTCATAGTCTTTAGAAAGCAATTTAGTATCAAAGTAAATGCATTATTCACAAATATTTTGGCAGCAAGTGTAGTTTAGGCTGAGGGCAAGGCTTTAATATAAAACTAATTGCAATTGCTCTCTAGCTCGCGCCGATAAATTTTTCTTTACACATTTCATCCTTATGCAATCGCTATTAACGGAAACAAATTGTAGTTTCGATTTGATACAGCCGGTACTCACTCAAATGCATGGGTATAATGAAGAGCGGAAGGATATAACACAACTGCATGTGCACAATCTCAACGGGATGAATGGCAGTCGCAGACCACGCAGTTGGCTGCTTGTACGTGTGGTGTAGTTTGTGGAACATCTTGTACATCGTGGGAAAGTGATAAAGTCGGTGGAACCAATATGTCTCGTAATCCTGCAACAATGAAAAGACGATCGTTGATATTTTCGCTGACGCAATATAAAGATTCTATATGCTACCAACAGCAGCTCTTCCAGAGAGAGTTTCTTTTTCTTTTTCGCGGCTAAATTGCATTAGAATTTCAAAACACGCGTTCATTTGCGTACAAGCGCGTAAATACTTTGTCCTCTCTTCGTCGCGCCACAATTTATCGAGAATTTAAAGGTATAGGTATCGAGCTGCGAGAAACTATTTTTTTTAAAACTTACAGGGCGCCCGATGAATGGCATTGTTGAAAAAGCAATGTCCGTACGAGGCATGCAAAATTCACGAGTTTTTCAATCTAAAACATGGAAATCCGCCAAAAGCCATCGGCTTTGCCCGGCTGCAGCAGCTATATGTGTATGGCGGCCAGTATGTGTTCGACTATAGCGCGCTCGGTGATGTTTTCGCACTTGCCGGCGTTCCAGCGAACAAAGGCACAAATAACACTTGTAAACTTCCGACACGACAACTTGATATATAATTTTAGCCGTACGCGTGCGGCGTTAAGAAGTTCCCGATACACACATTATGGTATCGAGCGCGTATCGTGCTCTTAAAGAATTGTTATTTTCAACTTTTCCCGAGTCTCGAAATCGATTGCTCCCAGTACAATTTTCATATGAATTCCAAGAAAAGAACCGCATGCACTGTAATATTTAAAAAAAAATTATAAAAAATATTCAAAATATTTATATGTAAAAATATTTATCTGTAAAAATATTTATATGCATGTAAAAAAAAACATAAATTTTTTTTTATTAGTTTTAGTAGATGTAACTATTTTATGGGCAAATGTAAAAAAGTAGATAATACGAGATCAAACATCAGGGAAGTTGAGGACCACACGGGCTGTTATTTTGCCATTATCTATTTAATGGCTATCGTAGAACACCTTTAACAGATGACTCGCAATAACAAAATTTATGTATGCTTTATGAAATTATAGCTCAAACTGCGCGTTAAACTTTAAACGCGATGACCTATTACTATCTATGAGTTATGATACTACTTTTTACCAACTCCTCTAGTGGTCGAAATTGCCCGGACGGCTTGAATCCCAAAACCAAGTTGTTTGTACTTCAATCAATGTCCTGTATTTTCTACATTGAAATGCTATAGTTCGAAATGGCATAGCATATTATGAATAAAAGCATACGCAAAAAACTTTTGTTATATTCCGCATTGTACGAGTCGATGCATTGTCAATGTGCATATTACGCATTTTGGTACATCTGGTAATCGGGCAGAACATAAATAGGTCAAACAACTCTTCCATCCAGCTCTCTCTCTCTCTCTCTCTCTCTCTCTCTCTCTCTCTCTCTCTCTCTCTCTCTTTTCCTCTCTTCTCTTCCGACGTTGTAATATGTATCACGAGCTCTGCTCCGTCAACGGCTATTTTTCTCGCGATAAAGATAACGAAGAGTAGCAGGTTTCGCGTCATTTCTCTTTCTCTCCCAAATTTTGTTCTCTAGATTTAGAAACTTTTGAGAAGTTCGCGCGTCTGCAGAAACGCTAAAGAGCCCAGGGTGTCATCGTCACGCGCAAAATCTGATAAGCAAGTCAACTAGCTCGCAAGAGCCTTTTTGACAAATAAACAATTCTCTTCAAAATTTTGAAATGAAACATTCTGGAAGTAAATATTTCTCCTTTGAAGTGTTTCATAATTTGGTTGAAATAAAGTCTAGATGAATATATCTATTATCCAAAACAAATAAAAACGAAACCCATCTCCACTAATAATAGATTTCAGTATTATTTATCTCAAAAGGCCAAATAATGTTTAATTGTTAGTTGAAAAAACCCGTGACACGTCATTCAGTCCTTGCAGAGGAACGTAAAATAAAGGAATGTCCGAAACGTCGACCCTCTAATTAAAAGTGCGTTTTATTGGTTCGCAAGGATCGTTTTCCTGGCGCATTTAATAGTATTCATCCAAAAACATTTTCCTGATTATTATTCAAATGATTTTTTCAGATCTTTAGGCTAATCAAAAACTACAAAAAAAAAAGATATAAGCTTACGAAAATTCAAGTGATTACATCATGCCAAGAATGCGTTCTTATAAATTGCCAAAAAATATTTTTAAAAGGATCGGTATATCATACATCATAAGAGATGAGATACCGATGGAACTGCCTGGCCATAACCAGCTACTTCTACTGGTGCGAGTCCATACTTATTCTCATTTCCATACTGAAAGCCTAAAAATTTGATTTTCATTCCAGTGATAAAAGGAGTTTGAACTTCTTAACGAGCAAACCAGTAGCCTCCAGCATCGGAGCCAAATAAATTGAGATCTCGTGGATGGCAAACACGAGGAAATGAAATAAAAAACAGGGATTAAATGAAGAGAATGGGACGCGCAGCGTGTGCGCACAAGCGAGTGACGAGGTCAGGTGCAGCGAGTACGAGAAAGAGACAGAGAGAGAGTGGGGCGGGGGGTTGAGGGGGAAGCGGGGAGGGAGGAGAGCTCATAAAATTGCCGACGATAAAGCCGAGTGTCCGCGAGGCCGTGTTAAAATTGCTGGGCGATATTGAAAAAGGATCGAGAGTAATTCCAGCGCTGCGCGTAGTGAAGCTAGACGAAAACGATTGTACGAGACCCCTGGGCTAACTCAACTCAATATGCCGTTCCGTAGCCGTGAAGTCGAGCATAACCATTGTCAGAGCTCACTCTCTTTTCTCTCTCTCTCTCTCTCTCTCTCTCTCTCTCTCTCTCTCTCTCTCTCTCACTCTGTGCTTGTCTGTCTGTCTCCTTTTTTCTCTCTTTCGCTCTTTCTTCCCCAACTCCATATAGTAGCTGGAGGTATAGAATGGTAGCGCAGCTCTTCCAACGGGTGAAAAGCGTCAATAGTCTAACGTATATTTTATAAGCGAGGTTCCTTCGGACACGGCCATTTTACATTTATAACCAAAAAGATTAAGATATCGTATGCAGAGCAGCTGGAGTTCGAGGTGTTCTAAAACTTTTACCTCTGGTACTTTATGATGGGGGATCTTCTAAAATCGAAAAAGATAGTGTTATTTTCTATCCACGCACTGCGATAAATTACCTGCACCGTTCAGTGATATTTATTGCAACTTTGGAAAGTAGAAATGAATTTTGAAAACTGTATTTTTTGGTAAATAGGTATTATTCTATTATTCTATTCGAAGCTTGACAGAATGTGTACTGCACTTTTTCAGATTTTAAAGAACACACGTACAGTCCTTAGAACTCAGTTTCTCACACATTGATGTTTGTCCATTTAGAGTTGCTAAATACTTCAAAATAGTAAGTACATATTTTCAGATTTTCAATAGTTATCATATATACTTCTAACAGTTTTCCGGTTAAAAGGACATAAATGATTATAGTCGTAAAACTTGAATTATTGCTTTATCGATGTTCAGAAGTACTTTACGGCACTTTATCGAAATCTGAAATAACAACAGAACGGCTAAAACCGAAAAGTGAAAGATTCGTAGCTCATAAAGTTTGAGCTTTAGAAAGATGCAGATCGATAAGAAAGGAAAGTTCAACGAAACAGCGCTAACTTTTATTCGCATTTTCGCTTGTTATAGGTTTTTGAATTCGATGGAAGCTCCTACGGTTGGTTACGCTTAGCATCCAAATATTGGAAAAATGTTTTACCTTTTCAAAGTTTTCTATAAATATAAACATAATTTCCATTCAATCTTCTATTATTTGACAAATCTAAAGAAAGCACTTTTTTATACAATATTTATCAAATTATTCATCGCAGTTTAAAAAAATTCTACTCTAACAAATACTTGAATATTAACAAATACTTTCCACTTCATGTATATATTTTTCTTTGATATACATCAAAGATGTTATTAAAAAGATTATTAAATCTTTCTCACGAAATATGAGTATTATGTAACAAAACAACAGATTATAACGCGTTCTAATATTTTAATTTAGAAAATTTTTTAACATTATTTACTCTACAATAAAATCATTTAATAATATAAACTCTGAAATAGTTAAGCAGTAAATGATTAGTTTAAGAATCTATTCAAATGTATGTACATAATTCTTTCATAATTTGGATCAAATATTAATTTAAATATATGTGAAATTTTCACTTATTTCATATGTGAACCAAATTTTCAGGAATGTATTAGATTCTGCTGTTGTGACGCCACAATGTCATTTGATCTCCTCTTCAAGATTTACGCCGCATTAAATGTTTAATATCCAACTACGTTGAGCAATCTCGATACGATACGACTTTATAGAAACATGAATACCGAATATCGAAATTAAGAACATCATGCAATATTTATTTGCATACAAATTCTATTCTGTAATTTTCAAACAGTGGAAGATTTTTTAATTCAAAACAAAAATCGAAATGATTTATATTATATTTTACATAAACATGTATTAATAATTACGAGTAATATGGAAAATTGATATGATTTTGATTAAAATAAAAAAATTATTCATAATTGTATTATAATTTATTTATGTTTTTTTTTTATCAATTTTATTATGAAAATGATTTAAGAACTATATTTCATTGATAAAATAGATACGAATTAAATTGGATACGATATTGAATATGAAATTAAACTTATTCATGTAGTGATTATTCATTTATTTCAACATAATATGTCCCTTATTTTAATAGTGCATGTTCACATATTCTAGGAAGACGACTATCCATATAATGCACATATACATATAAACTGTGGCTATGCACATATTTGGATTTCGAGAGTGTAATTTTACGAATTTTTCCTCCACATTATCGAGTTCTCAATTGAATGCCTTCTACAACACACCAATGACTTTGCGACTTTCAGCTACGCAAAACTCACAATATTTTCACGAAACGAGGCGTCCCCAAAAACGTAAAAGTCGAAACAAATTTCAACAGCGGGGCAAAAAAGTCAGTGCCCGATAGAAAAGCCAGTTTACGGGGACAAGCGAGAGAGAACAAGCAGATGTCAGAGCGCACGTACCTTCATTTTCGTGATTCAGAAACTAAATGCCTCAGTCAAGAGAGTGTGAGAGACGGAGAGAGAGAACACGAGAGAGAGGAAGTGCTGCAGCTGGTCCAAGCTCAACCCCCGGCACACGTATAACGAGTCATCGAAAGAGACGAGGAGGAGAAGGAGGTACAGAGAGATAGAGCGAGAAAGAGAGAGAGAGAGAGAGCCCGATTGGATTACACGGGACCGTGCGAGCGCGCGCGCCTGTGTCAGATCGCAAACACACGGCGCGCTGCTGACTATACAGTGAGGCTGCAGCAGCAAGACACGGCCGCCGACGTGGACACGTGCTTGTACTATGTGTGTCTATATATTTGTGAGCTGCGTATATACGAAAGCGAAGTACGCAGCTGATGAGAACGGACAGCGATTGAGTCCAATGCGACCCCCGTTCCTGTCCATTGTGTTGGCCTGCATCTTTCGATGTCCGAGGTTTCTCTCTCTCTCTCTCTCTCTCTCTTGCTCTCTCTCTCTCACTATATATATATTGTGTATCGACTACTGGTGCAGTGCTGCGAATGTAATGGCAGGCGGTGCGGACCAACGTAGGGACGAACTCGGACTTTTCGCAGTGCGTTGGCCAAGATTTGAACTGGAATTCATACGATTAAATTGCGTCCTTTTGTTAGAAAAATGCCCTGATTTGGGATTTCAAATCCAATGACCACTTTGTGTACTTTATAGTGGAGATTAATTTTAATGACTTGATTCATTTTTTAATGACTATTGTAACCTTACAATGGATCGAAATAAAAATTATGTCATATTGTGAGTCTTCAAAGAGGTTTTTTTTAAATGTTATTCGTTTCGAGTTTCTCTTATTTGTCATTACCATAAATTATAATATAATATTATAGTCCTATAAAACGAATCCTATATGCATTCGTGCTTATACATTATACATTAATGCTCCGGTAAAAAAGATTCATAGTATAAAGTTTTGTTATGAGTATATATAGTGATTAATTAAAAGTATTTTATTTCCCTTATTGATAACAAAGTAAAATATCTTCTGTATTTGAAGCATCCGAAGTATATAATGTGTATGGCATAGTTGGCATATGATATAACATATAATCGCCTCAACAGAAATTCAAGCTATTGCTTTTGAACTTTCTTATCGGAATTATTCCCGTTTGATCAGAACGTAATATTTCGGTAAAAAACGGTAAAATTTCGTTTTTAAAAAGGAGGGCTATAATGTCAAATTCGAAACAGCATACTCTCCGTTAAAACAAGAGATAAAATAATGTTTAAAAATGTACGTTTTTTATAAAAAGATATATTCTACGTAAATAAAAATCGAAATTCCTTTGTCACGAAGTAGGTATTCGGATTCTCGAGACAATAATATAATAAATTATAGTTTACGAATTCTTATTAATTTAATCAAATTTTAATTATTGTAATAATGATATAATATTTATATTTCATCAGGACATAAAAAATGTTAAACCAACAGAATTCTCATTCTTTAATTACACAGGCCCACAAAAAAAGTATCCTACACTGGAGTTGAGACCGCCTTATCCCTATGTATTATGGCCTTCTAAACACAAAACTGAATTAGAAAATAGGGCTCATGCACTCTGCGTATTTTCGAGAAAACTCAAAATAACGATAAAAATCACATTTTTTCAACTTTACTTAGATTTTTTTAGTAATTCTCATAATTGTACACAAAAATTCAATTCTTTATCTTTAATTTAAACCGAAAAAGAGTTTCCTAAGGCATCATTATCGACGACCCTATACACCTAGACGTCGTATACATTCTGACTCCACGCATATATCTATAAAATTTAAATTAGAATATTTATGTATTTGTTCGTAATCATTAAAATTACTGTTGTTTAGTTAATACAAAAGTGGAATATCTCCTGAATAAAAACAGATTTTCTCCGTTAATGAAAATGAAATTTCTGTTATCAGCGAAACCGTATATTTAATTGTCGAAACGGGGAGAAACTCTTTTTTCTGATCTTAAAAACATCGCATTACAAAATACGGAATTATTGTTTTTGAAAAACAGTAGTTTCTTCTTTTTATTTTTCTCCGTGTGCTTGAAATAATTTCATTAGAATTCATTCGTCTACCCTATGAAACTATTAAGCAAGAACTACCAATAATGTATGTATTTTCTTCTGGAGGCAATCTAAACGGGCGAAGAAATTAAAACAAAAACAATAAAATAAAAACAAAGGTCGTCCACTTTTTCCATATATGCAGAAGAAAAATAGCTCTCCAGTTCAATCGGAAACTCGATCTCTCGAGTCCTCAAAAATTTCAATATATTTCGTTGTATAACAGTTGGAACCATTCGAGCGGCCGTGACAAAGCACTTGTGCTTTTAATTTCGCCCGGCACGCGCCAAAAGACTGAGACAGAGAAAAATCGCGGCAAACGAATTCTTTTCGAGAAGTATCGATACACGACCACCTGTTAATTACTTATCGATGAATCGCTCGAACGCCGACCGTCCTAAATTGGATTCGAATAGCGCTCAACGCCTATACTTGTATGGAGTAACGCGTAGGAATTTTATACATATATATATATATAT
>UELV01094402.1:0-21178 GCA_900490015.1 Megastigmus stigmatizans | reverse complement strand
TTGCCCCCCCCCCCCCCGCCCATAAAATGGCGGCATTAAAGTTTACGCCGCATATGATAAGAAACTCAATTGTTCCTAATATTGAGAAGAAATGTGCGCACATGAATCTGATTTTATATCCATATATAGAAAATCAGTTCTCCGCCTTATTAATCTTTAACAAGGAAAAAAAACCATAAAAAAGAACTTATCTCCTTATCTCGGTAATCAGGGAAATAGAAGAATTAAATCCATGCCGAGATACTTTCAAGCATTTAACGGGACAAATGAGTATCACAGCCGCGCGTGCGTGTAATTTTCATTAAAAAGTGCTCATAACCCTCAATGGGAATAATAGCTGGGGGTCGTTAAGGGGGTTAACTCGACATCCGAAATTACAAATTTTCCTTTCCTCGCGTAAACCGTTTCGTGCTCGACTTGGGGTTATAATCATAAAAAGCACAACGAACGGAACTAATAAAAATAGAACAAAGAGCAAATAACACAAAGAGAAAGAGAGAAAGAGAGAGAGAGAGAGAGAGAAATTTTCCTATAATCTACATATACGAGCGAAGGGGAAAAGCGAAGCTCGCAATTGTTTCATTTTTTACGATAGAAAAAAAAAAGAAAGAGAGACTTGTTCCTACTTTTTCTACGACGCGGGGATGAGGCTTTTCATTATCACGAAAATATGCGCGTGCACCTCGTTGTACACGAGTTCTATCTCTCTTTCTCTCTAGTGCGCGCGCACCGCTCGTCAACTCATTTGTTTTCGACATGGAAGGCAGCAGCAGTCGTGCGCCTCGTTTAATGTTTCCTTAACTAAAGAACTTTAGACAGGAGAATTAAACGAACTGGAGGCCGAGAAAAGGAACAGCCTGAATTATTTTCATGCTGATGCATTAATGGATGAAAAAGGCAGCCAGGGGAGGAAGGAAGGAAGAAAAGAAAACACGCGTCTCGCGCCGAGTTCGCCAATTTAATTGGAGTAGTGCCGCAATTATTATGATAATGAAAAATATTTGGAAAAGACGTTGCGGCCTCTCGTATAGCCATTCCGTTTTTATAAAATACTTCTCCGAGTATTCCTATATTCTCGGTATGCATTGTGATGCGAAATCAGACGGCTGCGTAATAGACTTTTCATTGGGAGTGAATGGGGAAAAAATTATTAATTTCTGGATGAATGTTTAATAAACTAAAAAGTACATATTTGAATATTGCAATAAATATTTACTATACTTTCAAGTAAATAATTCTAATAAATGTTTATCTGTATAAATAAAAAGTGTTTTCCGGTGTGTGTATTTTCTGATCTACGCAGCGCGTTACAGATAAATATAATTCAGAAAAAGCTTGAAACATTTTTCATGGAAAATTAATTTACGTTATGTGCGTATGTATTTACCTATTGCGTAATTTAAATAGTTATTTTTAATCATTACCCTTTTGTTCATAACGCTTTTATTTACCGCTTAACCTCTCGGATAAATTTATACAGCAATAAAACCATGGAACTCACCTACCCCGCAAGAATTTTTTTTCAAACAGTCGCGGATAACAGCACGATCCGAATAAAAGAAAGAAAGAAAAATAAAGTTCCGACTGACCGAAAAAAGGAGTTCGATTCTGTATCATCTAAAAAGGGGAAACCGCGGTATCTGGCGTAGTCCGGGTGAAACTTTACGCGAACCACCCAAACTACGTAGCAGGGAAAATGACGTTATAGTTAACCCTTTATTCCCGCACCTCGTGGTCTACGAGTACCAGTTTTACTCTATCTCTCTTCTCCCTCTCTCTCCCTCTCTCTTATCGTGCGAATGTGTACGCGGTGAACGGAAGCGACGCCGCAAAACGGACCGAACAAATGTTGTTCCTCCCCGTTTAAGCAAACCTCATTTGCTCGCAAATATAGCCGCGGTATATATATACACGTGTATAGTATATACGTGCGTCTCGCTGTGTGTGTACCGTCGCCAATTCCCTCTCCCATCCTGCGCACACAACAATTTTCGTTTATAATCAACCTCGGTCACTGTCCGCCCTTTCCTTCCGCTCATATAGCCTTTCACGCGCTGTTCTCTCTCTCTCTCTCTCTCTCTCTCTCTCTCTCTCTCTCTCTCTCTCTCTCTGTGTAAAGTGTTTGACGTGTAAAGCTACCGTGTTCTCCTGATTTTTTCCGCAAACAGTTGTGCCAAATCGTTAAATGACTTGATCTTTGCTTTAAATGAATTTCATTAACTGCAATTTAATGCCTTTGCCGTATTTTATCGAAAATTTATTTTTCGCATCGAAACACTACACCTTGCGAAACAAAAGTTAGAAGTAAAGACGCGATACGCGCGACTGCGACAATTCATAAAAGCACGTGTGCACATGTGAAATATGTTAAATATATATTCCAATATTCGCACTTATTGTATCTCGATGATCGTATTATAGAAGAAAAATTTCCAGCTTCCCCCAAAAAGAGTATATAAAGCTAGTAGAAAAGCAATATACAGGGGATACCTGCGAACGTTGCACAGGTAAAAAACCAACACTTTTCCAGACTCTCACCGTCGAATATATATATAGTGACACGCGAACTCGCCACGCGAATCCTTCCGTCCTAAGAAGAAGAAAAAAGGTTATATCCGGCAGAGCTACGAGCGATAAAAGGGGGGGGGGGAGAGAGGAAGCAGGAACTAAAAGGCGTTGGCGTCCTCTCACCTGAGCTCGTCAGAAACTCTAAGAAGCCACTACTCACTCACAAGCACACACACACACGTAGAGTCTCGGTCCTTCCCTAGAGAGAGGGCGAATGAGCCTCGTAAACTTTATATCCCAGTCTTTTTTAGCTAGACGAAAGAGGGGGTTGGAGCTAACTGCCAGTGCTCGCCATGGTTTAATGGAGCTCTGGGGCTCATGGTCCAAGCTCGCGGGAGTCTCGAGTGTCTATCTCCTTTTCCATGCTAATGTCCTCGAGGCTATCCTAATAGGACGGGATTTTCGCGAGGGTAGAAGGAGAGACACTTCGTCATGGCTATTTTGCGCCGCGCGCCGCGCGCCACTGCGAGCTTTTGCAGTTTTGATGATTTTTTGGTGCGGGGGAACTGTCTCGGTTCAATTTGGCAAAAAGCAGCTTTGCCGAGGATGACCGAGTTTGGATTATATATATGTATACTTTACGAAAAAGGATGAGACGAGATTGCACGGTATTCGTGCGCACATATAGGTGGAAATACGCGATTTAGCGATATTCGCGTTGTTGATAATAATTGTTGGTGATCTTTCATATTTCAGGGCTGTATGTAAAAAGTTTGTGTTGTACGCACAAAGAGCCGGTGATATCGAATGAATTTATGCGTAAAGTTGCGCGCGCGTGAAATTCCAGCAGCGAGATGATTCAAACATTTTCTGGGTAATCGCACAAGTTGCACCATAAATTGCCGATACTTGTTATTTATCGTATATATATATATATATATATAGTTATTTTCCACCTATATCTGGCAGGATTGCAATAAATTATATACTATATTATTCAAAGCACCGGATATCTAACGGCATCGAGTGAGTTTCATAAAAAAAAAAACAAGATTCTCTCGTATCAGGATGGCAAAAGAAAAAGATTGACGTATACTCGAAGTTTGAAGAAATCCGGCGTACTTTTACCCCTTGCACGCTTCCGATAGTGCGCCCAATTTCCGCTTCGCATCAAAGACTCGAGTCTACTCCGATCAGACTTTACTCTCTCTCTCTCTCTCTCTCCCTCTCAAAGGTATCAATTTTCCTTGCAAACTCGAAGAGCTGCCATGGCTCGCGTTTCTCGCCTCTCTGTTAAAATGTTACATCCGCTTTTTTGCATAAATTTTCATTTAGGGCCAACTACTCGCATCATTGCTGCTCCTTCGGGCGTGCACTGCTACTTCATCGGGATAAAAGAAGATTGTGTATAGATCTAGCGTTTTATGACGCAGATGTTGAATTTCATAGGACTAAAATTTGTAAACTCGGTTCTTCGTATTCCACACACTGATTTTCTAATGGAATGCGATAATATAAGTAAAGGTACACGTTAAAATCTCCTGGAAATTTTCCTTTCACTCGATCTCATGAATTATACCGACCGCATCACTTATCGCTCAAGTAAAGAAGCTCCCACCTAAATTCTCCAATAATACATACAGTTTCACTCTCTTCCCACACATAAACACACGCACACATGCACCTTTAAAGAGTGATATCAATTACTTAACTCACACATACACACAGCTCGCAGAGATCCATTAAGTACTCGGGAAGTGTAGTCGACTGTCGTTAGTTTATAGGGAAGCGATAGTGCAGTGAGCGACGAGTGGGGGTGAGAGGATAGAAGAAGAAGAAGGTAGGTATAGAGGGAAAGGGGAAGAGATGGAAGCTGTCTTGGGTAATTCAATCAGTTCCCTTCCTCAGGCCCGTGGAGCGCGCGGAGGTAACTTACCGCGTCGTGTAAAACTCCTCGCTAACTAGGGGCAATCAAAAGGTCTCTCCTCTCTCTCATCCTGCATAGAAGCGCGGAGAGAGGAATAAAGTTGGCCAGCGCGAGGAGAGGAAAAATTGGGGAAATTTATATAGCCGGTTATCGTGTCTGGGATTTAAAGTTTTAGTGGCGCGCAAATTACTTATACGGTTAATTGGATATGCCGTGAGTTTCCTTTTTTTTAGTAGTGGATCGAGGAACTTTTTTTTTTTGGATATTGAAAGCCTTTTGTGTATGGATGTACATTTTATTCTCTCGGTGATATTTGGGTGAAATTGCGAGCAATTGACGTAAAATTGAAAACAATGGCGAGTAAATTTTTTAGAATCATTTTTTTTTCGAAATTTAAGGAGATGAAGAGGAGCTTTTTATAGACTTATGATTTTAGGGCGCTGACGGAAAGTCATGTATTTTATTCGATACTGCCTTAAGCGTCTTACCTGAGCTCAAACTATTTTTATTTCTATTATACTCGAGCGATAAAATATCTACTTCTAAAATAAACTTTTAATTTTATATGATTAAAAAGTAATTAAAAAATCGTACTTTGGACAATGAAAAGTATTCAAGTGCAAAAATAGTGTAGTAGTCAAAGTTGAGAAGGAGAACATTTAAGGTTCTAGTCGCACAAAAAGGAAAATCGTCAAAGACAAAAGTAGGTACAAATGACAAGAATCTCATGCAATTACTGCACCTCGAGGTTATAATATACACACGAATTTAATTCGAGCAAAGCTATAAAGGCCTCGTCTCATTACACACTCGTTTTTCGCCGCGCGTGTTATTTTCCTTACAACGATTTCACGGCAAAAGAGTCTATTCGACTTTTTTTACCTCGTGCGCCCAGCTTTTTACAAACGTACGCGTAAAGCGCGAGAGCGAAAGACAAAGAAATGCAAGGCGAAACAAGGGGCCACCGCGAAATTTTATTGTCGTAAAATGAATTATTCTCTCGCGGTCCGCGCGTTTCCTCCTTTGACCTCAAAGGCCGAGAGCGTATAAAATTAGAAAGACTGCAGCGATTGCAACGGAAAAAAAGAAGAGAAAAACAAAGTTGCGGGCTTGATGCGATGAGAAAGGGTTAATTTGCACTCGCGGCGTATCACGATATTAGTATTATAAGCAGCATTAAATTGAGGTGTATAATTAGCACTGCGTTGATAATTTTCTCGGTTTGGTGTTAAATACCGTATGCGTCGCGAGCTTTGGCGAATGACTTATTGGATTCTAAAGATTCGTTGAAATCGCTGTCGTTAGTTTTGCATCCGAATGAGATGTTTTTCTTTTTTTTTATTTTCGAGCCTTTTATAGTGATGCATAATTGGATTTGCAAGAAGTTTTTTCTCTTTTTTTTTATAACTGTATTTTGGTGCACACAAGAAAAAATGGAGTTTTCTTGATTTTGCATAAAATTACGAAACCCAAAATTGCTTGGTTTCGAAGTAAAATTCTCAAGCTAATGAAAAAAGGCTATGTATGCAAAACTGCGGCTCTGCAGATTACCTGCTGCAGCGAGAAGTAACAGAGAAGTACTTTTTTCTAGCTTATGTACATTATTTTCATTTAAAAGATACAACAAATGACAATACTTTCATCAAAAATTCGTTCAAAATATTAGAGCATAAGACACAGTAAACAACAATATTGATTCGTGATGAAAATTTCTTTCTTCCCAAAATCACACTCAAGATCCCTTCGAGCCGCTATTCACTATTCCGCCCACTCGACTCTCACAAAAATTCGTTCATTGTTTTTCCATTAAATCCCCTCCCCCGTTATTTTATGCATACACAATATATAGAAATTTCGCGTGTGGTTGTGGCGGCGAATTGATGGATGAAGAGAGAATCGCACGCTGTGCGGAGGTCCGGCGCATAGATAAAGCGCGAATATATGTTAATAGCCCGAGCGCGTCGCGCGTCGCGTCGCCGCGGTCGCAATCAATCATCTCAGCCCCATTATACGGTTATATGTATACCAGCCGAGGAGAAAATATTAAAGTCCAAGCGACGACGTCGAAGCCGACGAAGACGACGAAGGAGGAAGAACAGCTTCTCTTGGCAAATCTACTTTGCAACGTTTAGCATAATGCATTCTGTGTTCTCTCTCCGGCGCGTATATGTGGGCGTATATATAAGAGAGGGGGAAAAAAATTCGATATTCCAGACACAACAGTTATTCGCCGTCTGCTTTTGCACTTTCCGCCTCACTTCGCTTTGCGATGAATTTTTGCATAGTTAATAATGAATAGGCTATGGTTTGTTTTTTTACAGTGAATTTTATAAACGCTGCCGCGCATTTCTTTAGCGGCTATATGCTTTGTGTATTCATTTTCGAATTTGCGAAAAGATTGGACGATAAAGTACGCTCGAGTAACTCTTACCCCCATCCTGACTTTAAAAGGGCGAGAAATCTATCGATAACAATTTAATTCCTAAATGGATTCTGATATTCCATCATAAACCGCGCACACACCAAATAGACATCGGTCTAACTGCGCTTACACGGAATCGCGATCAACTGGAAAAAAGTAAATGCTCTTTATCGAAAAGTAGCAGGCACCGCAGCTAATTTACAGGGAAAATCGCTCCATCTCACCCGCACCAAAGTATGAAAAATGGCTCGCGAGAAACCCAAAGAGTATCGAGGTGTAGAATGAATAAAAAAAAAAAGAAGAAGGGACGCGTCGGAGCGAACGATTTATCAAGAAGTGGCACCGCAGTGACACCCCCTCTCTATTCTCTTTTTTTTAATTTAATAGCGCGAAGAAAAGGAGACTGGAAGATTCGATTCGATCTGCCGACCGAACGATCGAAGCTTTAGCCATACAAAAATTTGTACGGGGAGAGGAAGAGTGAGAGAAGAAGCCATTTAGGCGAGAGTTGCCGAGGTAAAATCGTCTGTCATTACTTTACGTCTTTGGAGGAGCGAGACGCGCGTAATTTCGGCCATTAGGAAACTTAGCGGCTGCGAATCGTCGACGCGAGAAGGAACTCGAACGAGTCTATAGGTTGGCGAGCGATTGTATAATTTCTGGAAGGAGCCTCTGGCTAAGATTGTGTGCGATGAAAAGTACATCGACTCTGAAGCGCATGTATTTTTCATCTTTTCGGAAGCTTTGTTTTTCGAGATGGTTGGCGATGTTGAATGTCATAAGCACACGATGCTACGATGATAAAGTTCCGTTGGTCATTCATCACAAAAAAATTCTAGCATCAATCATCTTTCCAACAAACAAATTCCCTCCACAGTTCGGAATCAAAAGTAAAACTTAACGATCGCGCCGAAACAAAGCTCACTCACAACTCCCACGCGTATACAAAGCGACTGCATAGCGACGATCCAACCAAACTAGTAAAGAATCACTTCTTCCACTCGACTGCGAGCTCTTCATCGCATTCGCATAATATATAAGCTTCAAGACTGGCGCAACGGCGGGGCGCATCATCATCCTTTGCATAAAAATCTCGTACATATCCATACACACACACACACACACACATAGCGAGCGCGACCCGCGACATTTATAATTCAAAGCGCTACGACAGGACAAACGTTCGAGGCGGAGCTGCTGCTATTGATGCGAAAAAAGTGCGAGAGAGAGAGAGAGAAATTATTCGGAATGCGACATTCAGCTGTCCACTTTATGTATGAATGCGTCCTGGCTCTCGACGCGTGCCGAGTCGTTATTATATCATTGTGGCCTTTGCAATGGGAGAATATCCTGCTTTTTTTTTTTCTTCGCCGCGTCTTACGAGAAAAAGAGTCGAGTGACTGGTGTACATCCGCCTACGCGTGTCGGATGCAACCCAAGTGTACTCTGGGATTTCTTCATTCGGCGAGTTTGGAAAGGATGTCGGCTTTGAGACGGAGACGCTTCTACTTTTTTCTCTTGGGGAAAAGTTTTAAGAGTCCGGTCGAGTGTGGCTTCTTTAGATTTGTAGGAAAGTTTTGTGGGCTATATAGCGAGTATTTATCAACGAACGCCCGCGGACGTTTTATCGATTGTTGATTGAAATAGTCTCGTGTTTTAGTTTCTATGCGATATGAATTGTTCATTTAAACTACTTCAAAGGTTTCTGTTAAAAGCTACTTATTTTAATATAAATGTCGATATACGATTTTGCGATAAACTTAGTTTGATATGCTTATTGGAAATACATCTTATAACTATGTAGATTGTAGATTGAACAAGTTTAATTACAATAAAGCATGCGATAGCCTACATAACTATTTTAAATGCAATTGACAGTCTATTTTGCGAACTTAATTTTAAAATTCAATATATCGACAGTTTCACAATGGCTTTCTGCACCAGTGGCCAACGCGAATTGTATAAGCTGATATTATAATACGGGTAAAGTTGAAACTGGACATGTGTAACAAAAACGTGAAACACTTGAGCTTAGAATTACAAAAAGAGAGAGACACGCACACAAAAAGTCCCTCCACTTAGAATCGAACGAATTTTTTTTCGCACCCGTGTCACTTCAACATCCAATGTCAAGCTTTTAATAAAATTAAAAAAAAAATTAAAACTCGGTAGTACTGTTACACAGTGTTTGATAAAAGACAGGCACAAGTTGACTGCGTTGTCTCGAATAAAGTTTATTCGACGTTAGTTCTACGTTGGTGTATGTGTGTGCGACAGTAAAATTTTTCTTTACAAAAATGTATGAAAGAAAATGTCGGAACTAGTGGGTGAGAGAGAGAGAGAGAGAGAGAGAGAGAGAGAGAGAGAGAGAGAGAGAGCAGCTGGCAAGTGAAAAAATATAAGATGAAAAATGCCCGGGACGAATGTAAATTCGCTTCTTAAAGCGCAGTGGGGATATGTTTGCTGGACTACTTACTTTTTGATGAGACGTACCCGGGCATAAGTTTAATTGGCCTTGTTTGGCCGGCAAAATTTGAAGGACGTATAAAGTATTCAATTTCTCGTGCCGAGTTTGTAACAAACTGCAGCCTCGCGTTTTTCTACGGTACTATTACCACCTTTGCGATACAAAAATATTTTCACCACGTAATTTCTGTATATTGTAAAAGCACATCGAGCTTTTATCAAACGACAACTCGGCGAATCTAATTGACACCGTTTAAAAGACAAAAGTAAAAATGGATTCAAATCTGGTATTCTCGCGGGTTCAAAATAAGAACCGGTTGTTAAAATGAAGCGATGCAAATGTACTAAATTATTCTTTGCATAGTTTCCTGGAATTACTTGAAAAGCTCGCGAGCAAGAACAAAAAAACAAGGGAAAGCACAAAGAAACTTTCCTTATTCCTCGTCGCTCCTTCGAAATTATACAAATTTAAAACTTAATAAAGCATTTCGGCGAAAAGTTCGTCGCTGCACAGTACAGATATTATACAGTTTCTGACGGTCGCGATATTATACAACTGACACACAATGAGACGAGATTCTTTAAAGTGAGCGAGCGTCTTTGAGTATGCGTCTAGTTCATAATAAATTTGGCACTAATCAAAGCCTCGATACAGTTTTGTAATCAGGCCGATGATGATGAATTTCGTGGAAAATTTATCCCGCGATACACTGGGTTAAGAACTGATGAGACCCCATTGGTACGCTAAGCTAGTCTACTTCGTTTGATATTAACTTATTGCAGGCTTCAAAGCTGATGGGTATTAGCAGCGTTCGTTAAACTCGTGAAATATCTATAAGCGAGGATGATTCATTTTTTATGATGTCTATATAGGTATAATATACACGTTGGCTATATCGTGTATCTGCGAATGAAAAATTTAAATCGCTCGAACTCTGCATGTTCTCTTATAATTCTAGAACGATTCGAATCATCAACATGTAGAAAATTCATTTTAGAATTTCCACACAAATAGTTTCCTCGTATAGCTATGCACGAAAACCATATAGGAAAGTTCCAGCGATTTAATTTAGTCAATCCTCAAACGATGAAATACTCGAGGATGAAAGAACGATACGCGAATCCAAACTGAAACGATGGTAGACCAGCACACGGACTACCTATATAGTTCATTCGAAAACTGCACTGACACCAAAGCGGATTACAGGAAAAGGTTTAAACAACGATATATACATACATACACGTATATGTACATATAACAATGATACACTTGTACAGGTTGGGCAATTAAATATTGTCTACTCCGGTAGGTCGGAAAGTTCACAAACACAAGGCAGACGCAATAAATCGCGCCAAGACGCTTTTTTATATTTTAGAATGAGCTAGAGTTAGTGAGAGAGAGAGGAGGGAGTGGGGACGAGATGAAACAGTAAAAAAGTGTGTATGGGGAGAGAGAGAGCTTTTACAGTGTACACTGCACATACTCACCTCTGCGAATATTAAAACGAATGGTGCTTTTTTCTCTCGCAGTCTCTCGCGCTGCTCGTTTGTCCCTTATAGAACGAGGCGAGGCAGTGTGCGCGCCTTTCTGAGAGTAAATAAACGGGGGATCGTTTGTATCTATCTGGCAGACATTGGAGAAAGACAGAGAGAGAGAGATAGCTTTTTGTTTCTATTGCCGAACGTGGCTATGGCCGTTTATGTGCTATCGATGTAATGGCGAGTCCTTGTGTCCCGTTCTACACCTTTAGCGGATATAATGTATCATTTATATATATTGAAAAGAAAATTAAATAGTCGCTGACTTTATTTCAAAATATACACCCTATCATCTATGTAAGATGTGCATCGTATGAAAAATGAAAATTGATGAATATTCAGAAAATCGTTGAAGGCCACATCTCTATTTAACCAGAAGAATCCATTACAGAAATTTCGAGAAAATCCACTTTCCTTATAGGCTGCGGGGAAGCTCCCATTTTTCGACATCGATGAGTAGCCCTTTGATAGCGCTCAACGTATACACGTGCGCGTGGCGTACGAGGAAGCCTTATGAACGTAATTTATTTCGCCGATCTACACCCACACGTGACACACACACCCACACACAATGGACACGAGCGTATAGTAGCGCACAATGCAGCTGATAAGTATATCACGCGAGCGATACGTCGGTCTGCAGCTTCTTCATCGTGCTGCCCCTGGCTCTAAAAAGAGAGAGAGAGGGAGAAAAAGGCGAGCAGCAGGCTCTATTATCGATAAAAATCAAGGAGAATTTTAAAATTGAACCTTCATCCTTACGAGGGGCAAGAGAGAACGAAGAGGAAAAAAAAAGAGAGGAGCGGTGCAACGAGACACGCGGCAGTTTTCTTCTCGTGCACACGATCGTCCCATAAATCACGAAAATAATAAGACTCGTCGTCGTCGTCCTCCTCCTCGTCGTCGTCGGGTAAGTCTCTCTCCCTCTCTCTCTCTCTCTCTTCATTCGTTGGCTGGGATGAAGCAATTTTTTTCGGTGTATCGCCGAGGGAGCATTTTCCATCGTCTCTCTCTCTCTTTCTCTGCCTCGATTCGATCGGACCCCCGACGTCGTAACGCACGCGGGCACACGAGAGCCCAACGTCGTTTCTTCCTTCATTCCTTCCTTCGTTTCTTTCTTTTTTTTTTTTTCATTTGATAAGAGAAGCGCAGCAGCGGTAGCAACGATACGTTCGCGTGTTGTTATAACGTACGTGTATATATATATGTGTGTGTGTGTGTTCTAATCAGTCAAAAAATGCGACTTATTACATCGAGAAAACGAGTGATGGTGAATGTACGACGTCATAAGATGAAATAACAACGAATAGTTTTCATCTCTGTTTCTTTATTTGAATTTGTTAATAAGGCAGGAATCGAAAACGAGGAGTGTGTTGTATTTGTGTAAAAGGGTTTCTTAAAAATAAATAACATAGCTTTTTACTACCAGTGTATAGGCACTTTATGATATATAATTAGCTTTATGTTTTGTTGACTATAGTTTTAAGAACTTTGAAACTTTAAGGGGCGAATAAAATGAGAAATCCTGTTCGCAGTGCGTATCTTTGGTATTACCGTCGTAAACTTGATGGCTCTGGAGAGCAAAATTAAAGAATTTAAAACTTTTGCTTTCTCGACAATTGAAAAATGTCTTGGGATCCGTAAGTCCAAGCTTACGTTGACAGTCAATTGAAGGTACAAGTTTTTGTACTATATTATTACTTTTTGTTAAATCCAAATTCTAATGTTTACCATGCGATACCGTCTTTGTTGATGGGACGAATCTAATAAATTGAACGGATTGACTTTTTTTCCTACCTTTTTTACCTATTTTTTTTTAGTTGAATAAATAGTATATAGGTTTTTTTAAACAACGAGTATTCTGTGCCGCGAAAACGGTGATTGATAGAAAACTGTTAGGATTTTAGAGCCCGCTCGGGTGCGCACTTGATGCACGTTAGTTATTTGTAATTTCTATGTACACTGAATTTTTATAAGATTATCAAATATGGGATCAGCCGACTTTCCGCAACCTATTTGAACTTTATATTGTTCTAAGAATATTATTACTAAATTAAAAATTGCAATTTTCTATCCAATAAGTCTATTATTATTTGAATAGACATATTTGAAATTAATGAAATTTAAATTAACTGTAAATTTGAAGTTAATAGTGGTTTTAAAGCTCAGTGAAGGGAGATCAGGAAATTCAAAATTTTTAAATTCTGCTGATGTAGCGCCAGCAAGGATTTTGGGAGGTCGCCGGGATTATGAATATATAAAGTCAAATTTCGAAAGTTTTCAACGCTTGATTCATTGTTACAGCCGAAACTTTGATAATATGAAAAGAACCTGTCTTTTGTGCCCCCCGAAAATTCGTCAAAATTTCAAAACGTTTCGCAGAAAAGTTTGGACATGCCATTCCTGCACATTACCAATTTCACCCATACAATGGAATATCCAAGTCCAATTATTCGTCTGATGTCCGGGCGAAAAAAGATCCAAGCTCGCGACGCGCGGGTAAAAAGTGCCCTCGTATAATTAATGCGCCAGCTTTAAAACACATTTTCATCTTTATTCCATGTTTTTCATCAAGCGACAGAGTCGCCGGATCTTTGATGCTCGTGAGCGGCGAGCCTTTCTCGATCCCCTTTTTTCGCCTCCCTTTTCCCTACTTTTTGTTTCATTTGTTTGATGCGCGTCGTCGCGCTCCGGTTTCGCCTTCTCCCCAAGGACACACCCGTACGAGCGGCGAGTCGCGCCAGAGAAAATCGCCCGTTCGTCAACACCGCGTATACCGAGGAAAAAGTCACTATATATATATCGCGTGTATGTGTGCGTGTGTGTGTGTGTGTGTGGATATGGATTTTCTGGACGCGCTGCGGCGATCCTTTGCGTCTGTATCCTTTTTTCGTGTGTAATTCGCTCAGCGCGCGCGGAGTTTGAAGTTTTAATGACTTCACCTCCTGGATATGTGCGACATTTCACGGTTGGAAGGATGGTTATATACTTTTCTTCTTCTTCTTCTTCTTCTTCTTCTTTTTTTAATTGGTTGTATTGCCCCCCGAGTGAATTAAAGTTCTTTCTCGAGGCTGCGCGCGCGCACATTCGAGTTTTCCAAGAATTGCATTCTATGCGGTGATCTTTTATTGCGATGGCTATAATTAAATTAGGGTGTATTGAAAAAAGTTTGATTGTCATGCGAACTGTGGTCGAGAATAAAAAAAGATTACAGCGCGCGTGCAATGAGTAAACTGATATCTTTCATTGAGCTGTCCAATAAGAATATCGGAACGAGTATATAAAAGAAAAAAGTTGTATTATGAGAGCAAAACAATGTATCGTACGCCGAAAAGGAATGAAATTATTTTTACATCGTGTTATTTCAGGTCATGCGTGTGTGCAACAAGTTGTGTAATAAGTAAATTTTATATTTATTTAAATGAGCAATAACTGGTTATTAATCAACAAGCGGGGACATTATCAAACATATTTCCGATTATATTCTGGTTTCCGCTGGAATTCGTATACATATAATTAATATATGAAATAATAATAATAATAATAACAATAAAGAGTAAAAATATACCGGTCAAGTGGATGTATTTTGAATTGGTAGACTGTATGTGCAAAATATTCGTAGCATTCACCAAGTATATAAATAATTTAGCAGAAAACACATGCAGATCAAAATTAAAATTATATCACAACAACAACAACAATATGTGCCTGGCGGCAAGAAAATTCATCTCCTCGTATTAGCAACGAAATCCTCCAAAAAAAAAATGTAATCGAAGTCTGATCCAGATATATAAGAAAAAAAGAAGAAGTAAATGAACTTTGAAAGTATATTCCAGAACTAAGTGATTTGCATGATTGGCGCACAGACAAAGATACACACACACGCTTACACTGCACACATATCCGTGCCAGGAATAGTATTGCTCGAGCGCCCCGGCATTATTAGATTCTTTTTTATCGTGTACTTCATCGGTGGACGCCACTGAAACTTCATCTCTCTCCCTCTCGTACTTCCAAGTGTACATAGTATCGGTATAGCCAGTGAGAGAAGGAGAGAGAGAGAGCGAGTAATCTTATTACGAGCGCGTCTACGCGACAAGACTCGCGATGCCAAAGAGGAGCTTCGCCGAGTATATACAGTATAGAGCTTTCGAGCAGCAGCAGCGACGGCAGCGCGACGTCGAGGCGAAGTTATTTATCCGACTGCAGCAGCAGCAGCAGGGCGACGCGCCGCGTGCCTCGCTTCTGTTTACATTCTTCAATTATTGCCTTTCGTTGGCCGCCGCCGCCGCCGTCGTCGCTCAGCTGTGCCGCCTGAAATTCTTTCCTCGAGTCGTGGAACTTGCAGAAAAACGCCGAGGGATGACGACGATATATTCTGGTAGCTGTGCCTTTCTGTGAGATAGCGACATTTTATATATCGAGTGCAGCTTGCAGCTATGCGCCGATTGATTGGATCGACACTTTTATGGAGTTGAGCTTTAGTTGGGCAAATGTTTTTAGGGCTGATTAATCCTTGCTACTGAATTATTTATTGAATAAAAAAATTTATATGAAAGGTCGTACGAAGAAGCACGAAGCACGAAAAGCCATGATGCATTACCAGTTATTAATGATATCAAGACGTGTAATAAATTGTTCACTATGACAAACCAAATAAATCTAAGATGAACGGGTTTTCCAATAAAGCTTTCATAACATTAAAATCCAACATTGCACTTTTCAAATTCTCAGCTCGCACAATCAATCTTCGCCAAAGTAAATCCCCTCCTGTGAAAAAGAGTCTTATTTCACAATAATCATGAACGTCCAGTCGGCGTATCCAGGAGTCGAGACTGCAACCGTCCAGCAGCTAAAACCCTTTCGATGTCCAAGGTCGACAGCCGGCAAACATCTATACGCTATACCCCCGGCCAAAAAAAAAAGAAAAAAGAAAAAAGAACCGAAAAGAAGTAAGCGAGACGTGGATGCGGCTCACGTCGCCGCCAACCTGCAATACGTCTACTCCCACGCGGTATAGATAAGCGGGCGACGTTGGCCCCCGTCGCGTCGGCGAAAGTACTTCGACGCGCGGAGTTAAAAATTGATTCGAATAAATTTCGACCGACCGATGTGGTTTTTCGCGGGAATCGCTTGATCGATCTGTTGGATTTTTTTCCGCTTCGTTCCAAATATAATGGCAAGTTAGTTTTTTTTTTTTTTTTTTATAACAGCCTATACGCATGTGTGTGTGAACGTAAAAAGAATGCGAGATTTGTTGGATTTTACGAGTTCTTTTTTTCATTTTGTTAAACAACCAGTCGTAAAAGCGAAATTTGGGAGTGCGATGTAATTGAGATTGGCAGGCTGCAACGAACGGCATTTTACAAATTGGCGTGAATCATTAATAGCGTATATTTTAATCAAGCGAGTTTGTACCGGAAGTGTTTCCTTGCTCGTTTCCGCTTTGCCACTTAACTTTTATTGATTGGATAGAATCGATTTGACTTGAGTTTGTTTAAAATTCTGCAGGTAATTAGTGTTCGAATTGTTTTCTGGCGATTAAATTTTAATAATAAAACGTATGATAATGGCTTATCTGTTGATAAATTTGAGATTAAAAATTTCCTTTCATGTCCTCCATCTACTTTTTGTAATTTAAAAAGCGGCCTATGATCTAGGTTCTTTGGCTCTGGCAAGTGTGCAGAGGAAAAAATTTCCTTGACGCAGCGAAACTTTGCGCGAGTCTCAGCTATTTACTCGCCTCTTTGAATCCCTAAAACCACACGGACTCCATATCAAATGCGACTCTCGCATTTTCGCCTGGACGGGAGAATTTATTAAACACCATTTCTAGCCGAAGGTGGGAAAAAATCTGCGCGAATCGCAGAATATTTTTCGCGAAAAAACGATATTTTACGACTTTATCTGGCTTCCTGCCTCCGTCGATCATATGCGCCGCGGCAATCAAAAATGATCATGTGGAATTTCAAATTTTCCAAGCTTAAACTTGGAAACCGAAAATATCGGAGTGGAGCTTTGTATGCAGATCAGATATTTTGCATTGTGAGAAAATTTCCGCATATGTGTATGTATATTTTTAGTTTGTTTCTATTATGGTCTTGAATTTAATAAAAAGACTTCTTTTGGTGGAATATAATGAAATTTTAAAATTTTGAATCACAAAATATATTCGTGAATATTGTCATGGTATCTTATAAGTATATATTATATTGGAAAATATATTTTACTACGTTATGGTACAGAAAAATATTAAATGGGACAAAAATATATTTTTAATTCATTTATATAGGTAGATATTAAAGTGTGTTAGTTAAAAAATATGTTTTAAAAGTTAATAGTATAGTCATATTTATATAATAAATAAAGACAGCTTTTTCTCTAGAATTATACAATTTATGTATAGGCTTAAATTTTCATCATTTTTCTCCCCGACAAAAGCAGTCTAATAAATGATAATTATATAAACAACAATTAGTCTAACATAACTTCAAATTTCCGCAGTTACATTACATCAGCATATGTGCATCGCGGAAATAAAAATTCTAAACGAAGCCACGTGTCTGCGTAAGAAAAAATATAAAAGGCCTTTTAAACTGAATTTATCACGAGAATTTCTCTCAAACTGTATACAAATTGCTTTTCACCAGCCAAGTGGCAAATGTTTTACGCCGTCGAGAGAACAAATGAAACCATCTTACGGGAGTTTCATTCAAACAAGAGAGCCGCCAGCAAAAAACTGGGCGCGCTGTACAGACACAAAAATACACACAAAAGTCATTGCGAACAAAATTTTCCAGAGCTGAACCGAGAGCTGCTGCACGACACGCACTTAATTAAACTTTCTTTCACCGACACGTGGCCTAGCAGCCCTCGAATAAACAAACCGAAAAACAGCCGACGAACTAATTTGCTGCCAACCAAAGATTCTCCTAAAAATCTCTCTCTTTCTTCTCTCTCGCTTGTAGTTTTCCGCGACAGAATAAATTCTTTTTATAAGCCGCGAAGCGATAGTTTCGCGTCGAAAGGATCTCTAAGCTTAAAGCGCGTTTTTCCGTGATGATAAAGCGAAATACGATGATTTCGTGGAGGAATTAACGCGACGCTCGGATACCCCTCCATCACCGTAATGATTTTCCAATTATTGCGAGGCTCTACTCGGCTCGTTTTTCAAATGTTTCGTAACGATTATCGCCCCGGGTTTTACACACGGGCGGATACACTTTTTTTTTGCGCTTTTGCAAATGGAAGTTCGACATGAAAAAACATATACAAACGCAAGTTATACGAGGCGTGTAGCATGCGAATTTTTTACATTCGTGACGATTGATAGTATTTTCAGAAGCTTTTCCGTTAAATGTTGAATTGAAATGATTTCAATGGGCTCGGCTCAATACACAATTGGTTATTCGTCCCGTACGCGGCCAATGCAATTCTGGCAGATTATATGAAAATATTTATTGGCAGTGGAACACGATATAAAAAGAAATCATTTAATCCTGTATTTCTCATACGAAGTATAATAAAAAGTAATTATAATACAGGTGCTTTTCGAAGCAACCTTGCAAAACCATAAACTTTGACAAAATTACAACTCAAAAACAACCCAATCTTCTCGCGCCGCATACAGACACACACACACACACAACAAAAAAGCAGCGATCCACCCTTTCATCAGAATGATTAAAAAGAATAGCACAGGCATGAGCCGCGCAAAGAGAGTCGCGCGCACATGACAAATTAGAAAAAAAAAAACATAGTCCTCAGCTTTGACATCGCTCCAGCCACGGTAATTATGCACCACCTCATCCTCCTCCGTCTTCGCGCGCTCAGCGCGTCAATTGACCTGTTTTTTAATTACTCCGTGGCGGTGCACGCGCGAGAAAGAGAGCCAGTGAAAAAGAGGGTTATATAAGAAGCACGAAAATTGCGGCTCCTGCGGTGAGAGAAAAGCCTGAGAAATAACGTTAATCAAGAAATCGCTTTGCCCGCGGCGCCAAGAAACGCCGCGCCTTTGCCTTACTGCCTAATGTTAAGTGTCTATTTCTCTCTCTCTCTTTCTCCTTTCGCGGTGTACAAACAGTAGTAGCAGCAGTAGCAGCAGCAGGAGCTCGCACGCGATAATTACCGTAGTCTCTAATTGCGCCAATTAATCTCCGCGGTTCGGATGCAGCGAGGCCTTAGAATAGCCTGCGGATTAACGCGCGCGAATTTAGAAAGAAGCGAGCGCGAAGCCTGATTATATATATGCCCCGCACGGTACATAGTTCGAGGTGAGCTTAATATATTCTTACTCGAGTATCACAGCATTTGACGACTTTTCTATTTTGGTCGTAATTGGGTACACCTTCAGTCCTTCTGCAAAAAAAATATCATCTTTATGAATTTTAAAGACTGTATCATTCACATCGCGACAAGCCTTTAAATTCCATCTACAAAGGACACGTAGAAAGCGAGCCTGATCAATTCCCTAAACCCCAACCATTTAGCCGCGCGCACATTCGTGAAACACGATTAAGCTTCCTCTCGAAGAGCAGTGCAACGCAGCGCGCAAAGTAAAGAAAAAAAAAAAAAAGATCGGGAAACCAGGATATATATTTTGCACAATCGCAGCACGCGGGCAGTCGCGTCGCATATACACGGTTTGCGCGAGACAAACACTGCAGGACAGTGCATGAGCGGAAACGAGACTATCGAGGAAAACCGGGTTAATGCGCGTCCGAGGCATTTTCGTTTAACCGTCACACACTGCGCGTATATACACCGCGGCGAGTTGCGCACGAACGACTGTAACTCGGGCATTTATTTAGCTGCACGTGTCCCTTTAAACCTTTGATTATCTCTCTCTCTTTCTCTCTCTCACCGTCTCCCTCTAACACACGACTCCTCGGGTGCACGCACAAATTGATTCACCGAGCGATCGCTGATTTGTAATCCGTTTTAAAATCAGTCGCGTAGGGATCCTCGCACGCGTCAAAGGAGAGAAAGTGAGAGACTACATGAGAGAGCCAGAGAAAAAAAAACGGCTCGAAAGTGCGCGCGAATTAATCGGTTTGAATTGATCGCATTTACTGGCCGTGTGCGTACATGCAAAAGAGTCTCGATTGGAAGGTTAAATGTTTACGGAGATATACATGTATACACATCGAATATGGGAAAAAGTACGGGATGCGTTTGACGGACGCATATCCGCCATTAAAACCTTTGAGAAAAGTTTTATATAAAACGAGACTGCTGCAGCTTTGGGCGCGCACAATCGATATCCGTATTTCCGTTCTGTGTATAGGTTGTTATATGCACATCGATTTGTTTGCCGAGCGCAAACTCACGCGAAAACGCGTATGATTGGCGAGTATGCAGAAAAAGCTCGGCGGTGCAGCTCTGCGCCCGGCTCTCATCAGCATAATCACGAAAATCATGGCGGTCGGCCGAGGCTGCTGCCTATGCGTGTATAACGCTGCCAAAGAAAAATTCGTCATTACTTCGGCTATCTCTCTCTCTCTCCGCCCACGGGGGCGTAAAAGGCACTGTACGCGCTGGCCGAGGGAAATTTGAAAGGCTCTTTATGCGAGAGAGATCCGCGCACGATGAGCCCACGCCACATCTATATATATAGTATATTCGACAAATTTCAGAGGTCAACGCGAAAACTGACGTGTATACTGCGCTATACTGGCGCCCACATGCTCGGTGTCGAAGTAATCGCGGAGCCTTTGAACGAGAGATTGGTGATGTACGCAACAACTTTTTCTCATATCATCCGACTTTGATTTTATTATATATATGTACATTATCTGTAGTATGCAGTTAAAATGGACTTGTCGATAAAACCAAAAGTGGTGCGTGATTATACTTTCTTTTAGAGAGTGTCTCGTTTGCAAAGCCGCAACGAGTAACTCGGCGCCACAGTTGCACGTACGAGATCCAACGACGTATATACGTGTGATGCTCGTATGACCAAGTGCGTGAGATGCAGCGAGGGTCTCTCTCGCTCTCTCACTCTCTGTCTCTCTCACTGCCGGTCTATATTGAAACCCTCCATTACCGGCTACAATCCCTTCTCATTTCCCGTGCTTTCTGCGAGAACCCGAGAGACAAAGCAAGAGAGAGAGAGAGAGAGAGAGAGAGAGAGAGAGAGCCGGGCACCAAACAGCGCGCGCGAGAAGGAACTATATCTTCGCGTATAGGAGAAGATGGGGCATGGTGAGCCTGGCGGGTCAGTTGGGCATTTTAATATTAAACCGTGAATGATTGTTTGAAAACAAATAGTCACGAAAAAGTATAAATAGATATATTAGTTTCTATATCTGAATATT
>UELV01094399.1:8936-31286 GCA_900490015.1 Megastigmus stigmatizans | reverse complement strand
ACTGTAATCTACTATAAACTGCCAAAGATTTTTCTATCGGTCTTACAGTCTAATCAATATTAATGGGCAATCAAATTGCTCTTGTTTATAATCACCTCCGCAGAATCTGAAATAAAATTATATTTAACCTGAAAAGATTGCCCTTTAATAATAAATATTTTTTCAGGTTTAAATATAATTTTATTTCAGATTCTGCGGGGATGATTATAAACAAGAGCAATCTGATTGCTCATTAATATTGATTAGACTGTAAGACCGATAGACAAATCTTTGGCAGTTTACCATAGGGTAACTGTGAAATAAGAAGGAGTAGATTTTTCATGTATAAATCTCATTTGCTTATAGGTTATACATGCAGAATGCACTGGACAAATCTAGTGAATTCTGTAATTGACTTCCTACGTATAAGGAGAACCTCCTTAAACTAAAAGAAATCAATTGCGCTGAATGTAGTTAATATATGCAGAGCTGAACCAGCTACAATAATTTCGGCAAATGCAGCCACTCCAACAGTAATCCCGTGCACCATATAAGAATCACACAAAAGAAATTCAATATACTAATCTTGACCAGCTCATAAATAGGCTTTTAAGTGAGGCTCGAGCACAGCGAGGATCGCGCGACAAGAGAGAGGTCACTCCTAAGCTCGTCGATCAATTCGCCGCTGTCGAAATATTTGCTCGCTCGGCTAGCTGCTGCCTTACACCCAGAGAATATCGAGACGCGTGCCGGCACGTGAGCCGCCCGTCGCCGCCGTCAGCTCTTTCTCCCGATTATGCGACGCATTTATCGCAGCGTGATTTCTTATACTAGTCCGGTGGTGTACATGTGGACATTATACGATGCAGTATGTGTAAGCGAAATTGGGGCTCTCTCTCTCTCTCTCGCTTTTGGTCCGGCATAGTTGTTTAGAAAGATGATGGATGCTTGGCACGCGTCTCGCGCACACGCCTCTGTATACATATAACGTATATATATATATAAAACGCACAATCTTTCGGTGTGGCAAACTCTGCGCTGGAGCCATTGTGAAATCTGGGTGCGAAGTGCGTGCGCTGCGACGTGCATTTGGGGCGCGATCATTGATGGGTGAGTTCACTTTATTCCGTTATTATATCGATCGATAAGTGCTGGATTTCTGATGTATTAGGTGACAACGAGTTATTAACACGATGAAAGTCAAAATTCGGTAAATAGTCGCGGTAAAATATAAAATTCCTAGAAATATTAAATAACGTAATTCCAACGTTCTGATACTGCACCACCCTCCAAAAATCTACATTCTCGTAAATTCAAGCAAAATGTAAAAAATCCAAAGCTGCAAAACCGCGCATCAGGCCGTTCCCACCAACCGAGCACACCAACCCAATATCTCCGAGCTTTGTTTCTTGCTACTTTATCTCTACATCTTATTCCTCTGCTGCGCAGTCGCGCTTATAGCAGTCGCACACAAGGCAGTATACATCGATTAATCATGCGCCGTGCGCGACACGAGCCTATCAAACAATTCATATATCACGCGAGCGACACGGCGAACTAATAGGGAAATGAATTTTCGCGGCCCCCGATTAGAATCGGCCATCCCCTACACAGCTCCCATCAGTCCGCGAGATAGTAGTGCACTAAGCGAAAGCCGATGCTAAGTAGCACCGCACTACCATAGTATACACCGCGGATCCGCTTATACCATACACATACAAGTTTTGCAGCTCCCCTAGCGTGTGCAAGTGGAAAAATCGTCGCAGTGTGCAGGAGCCTTCATCGATCATTCTGATTGAAAGACATTGAATGGCGAGCTTTTCTTTTCCTTTCGGACACCCGCGCCCGGGGAAAGAGTTTCAGTTGGTGGCGTTCCTGCCGAATTTGGCTGACTTTTATAATGTTCTTTTTATTCGCACCGCTGACTATAGACACGCGCCACAGTTGCGATCATATTGAACGACCGATAGGATTCGAGGTTTTCATTAAGCTGATGCGTGTCTTGAATTTTTAACAGATTTGCTATTCGTACTATGATTATACTTTAGATTACATTTTATCGCTTCATCGATGTACGAAAATCCATTAATACAAGTAAATTAGCTGAAGGCAAGTTATATATTGCCCGCTAATATTATATCGAAAATCATATTGATTGGTATTCTATTATCCCATTTAAGCCAGTGCATATTTACATATTGAGAGCCACATAAATGTAGAAGTAAGTCAGGCAAATGGCCTCGGGACACACAGACCCAAAGCATAAGAACGCACAATTTATATATTTCGCTCGCCCCAAAGCTCGCTCATAAAGCTCAAATCGGCAGGAATAACTTATCGCGCGCAGAAATCGAGCTCTCACTCTCACTCTCTCTCTCTCTTTCTCTCCGTATAATATTATTTCCATATATAAAGACATATGTCTCGGTCCGCATCCCTCGATCGCGCGCTCGCGCAACAGCAGCTCCGTGTAAATAACCTGCTCCGCGTCGTCGAACACACACAGCCTCTCTTTTAAGGACGCAAAACGCGCGCGCGCGCGCGCCCACGTACATACACGCGCGTATTCTCCGCATATAGCCGAAAAACATCCCTTCGACTAAAGTATCCATACGTCGTTATTTTATTGGCCACACTCGGCTTGTCTTTCAGCCCCTTGTACATCATATATACACGAGCGCGAACATGCAGTACATACGTATATGCAGGATATATATATAAGGGGCTTTCGGGCCTCGTGTGGTTTTGGTTTCTCTGTGATTTCTGAACCTATATAAACTTGTATAGCATGCGACCCCCGACGTGCGCGCACCATCAAAGAGCAAAAGGGAGAGAGAGATAGAGGGGATCGGGATATATAGACCAGCGACTTGCTGTGTTGCTATATACATGCGGGAAAAGCGTTTTTCGGGGAGGGGAAGGTGTCTATAGAGCCGCGGGGAGAATATGAGATGGAAATCGACGGCCGAGAGAATCGAGAAAACTGGAGCGCAGAGGTTCTGGCTTGAGTTATTTATTTGGTAACTGTACGAGCTGTAGCGCAAAAAACGAGTGCCGAGAAATCATGAGCGAGGCTGAGATCTTCCGCAGTGTGAAAAATAAAGAGATTGAATTGTTTAAATGTGCTCATGTGCAGTAACACTACGAATTATTATAACGTTTGCAAATGTATCATTTTATATGAATCTTCTATATAAACTTACAGGTGACGTTTTTTTTAATATAACGATTATGATTATTCGATGTGGAGAGCCCTCTATTCGGGTCAAAGAAAAAAATAGTCTTATAGTGAACCAATGATTGTCTATACGGATTTGTATGACAAAAGTTTACATTACTGCACTTATAAGTATGTATGACACGTAGTACGTGCAATACGTATATAGAAAGAGATGCAGGGGTATATAAAAGAGAGAGTGTGTGGTGTAGAACGGAGCTCCATGGAGGGCGTTAACTCGAATCATCCGGCGGCTCTTGGCATCCTGCACCCTCGCCCGTCTAGAATTATATTTGGATTACAAGCATTATCGCCCCGGAATAAACTTGACTTTTATGGCTGTCGAATTGCCATGGGGCTTAAATCGCTCACTTTCTCTTATTCGGTGTCGCTCGACGATATCGCTCTATATATGTATATACTTATGTGTCTACTGCGCCGTGTTTTGCTTATATCCCCAAGTATAGCTGAAAAGACCAGTGGCGAGACTCACTTTGATTCTTTGGCTTGCCTCGGTACTCAGTCTTATCGTCGAGGCTGTAATCCGTGACGAATATTTGCAAGCTGTACCAGAGAAATAGCTCTTGTGTTTTCGAGATTCTTTTATGTTCTTGCTGTGACGGATTAGGACGATTATTTTTCAGCATTTTTATTAAAAACTAAATGATGGGTGGAAAATTTTTATGAAAAATTAGTTTTTCTATACATTTGAACTCATTTAAATATCTAGAGTCAAATTTCGGATTAATCGACATATCAGACCTAAACTGTGATCAGCAGAAAATATATTAACTGTAAAAAAATTACTGTTGTCCTGTCAAAAATTAAAAGTAGAATAAGTTAGGTGAGACTGGCAGGTACTTCGTAATAAATTTTCAATGAATATACACCACAGTTAAAGATGGAATCTCTTAATCGCATCGTGAAAAAGATAACGCTACAAATTTCCCAAGCATATAGCAGCAAACAATTAAGCATAGGCGCAGCGAAGCGTCATTTTGCTCAAAGTAGTCGGTAAAATAATCAAGTGTGGAGCGCAGCGGGGCGATTATATATACAGTAAAGTCAGCCACCAGCGCGATCTGAACATTATTGTTTATCCCATCGAGCGCGGCGACTGGCAGCGTAGCCAAGACCGATAATCGGATTAATCAGTCGCTCGCCGCATGCACGAGAGCTCTCCTAGTGTATATGTACATATATGTATAGTATCTTGCGCGCATCGTCAACAAACATTCCTTCCCTCTCCTCTCTCTCCGTGCTCCTCCGAGAGCAAAAACCAGTCGCTGCACTTAAATACACGCGCGCGCGCGTTATAATTCAAACTAGTTTAAAAGCGTGCAGAATATTATATATTACACGACACCGAAGAATTAGCCTCGATACAAGACTGTATGTGTGTGTGTGTGTGTGCGCAGTGTACCGCGGAAGATTAAGATATTTCCAGGAGGAGAGTACCACGTGCAAGCCGCCGTCTGACAGCCAAATAAAGAGCAAATAAATTAATACGCGCCTGTGTGTGTGTGAGAGAGAGAGAGAGAGAGAGTCGAGTCTCGCTGACTCGCTTCTCTCCCCGCGAGCCCGAGCACGAACTGCAATGCTATACAAGGGAAAGGGATGGAGAGGAAAGGAGCGTTAACTCACGTACCATGTATATACGGTATACATATACATATATAAGTGGTCGCTCTTCTCTTTCTCTCATCGGAGCGGCGGCGAGGAGACCCTATTGTGCGATGGAATTTGTAATTTAGATTGATACGTTAAGCTGTTGGCGCGCGTGCGCCTCTCTCTCTCTCTCTCTATATATATATATATAGATATATCTATAGTCTTTTTATGCTCTGCTTTCTCTCTCTCTCGCTCTAGCCGAACGCTTTTGTTGTTGCTGCACACCTTTTTTTTCGCGGTCGTTCTCATTCGCCCGCGCGCGCTCGCACCTCATATATATACGATGTCTTTGAACTTATACGCTGCGCGGCACTCAATTAAGGTGTACACTATGTGGACGGAGTGAGAAACAGCTCTTTTCACAGTGGGAAACGATATAATTATCACTTTGGAGGTCTGTTGCTTTGTTGCGGATATTAATAAAACTTTGTACCCGCGAGCTCTTCAGATGCGCGCTCTGCTTTGTGTTTGCCGCGATTCAATGAGTCACTTGGTCACATATATTATGTACTTTGTATAAGAGGTTTTTTGCTATAGGGTTTAAGGGGAGGTCGGAGCTATTAACGTGTTTTTTGATTCGATGATATCTTTTTCCACTAATGATAAAAATGAATACTTGGACTTGAGCGCCATAGTACTCAATATGATAAATAGTCCTGTGCAATTTCAAGTGGATATTGTTAGTCGTTTTTACACAAGTTTGGAACTAGTAAGTAGTATTTATTCATTGAAAATTAACATAAAAATTATGGACATGCCTATTTCGGCGTGTAACTTTTTTTATTTATAATTTTGAGAAATATTCGGAGTTGAGCGCCATATTACTTGATATAATCAATCATTATGTACGAGATGAGACTTATTTGGCTTATCGTTTTTCTAAAAACTTGAAACTACTAACTATTGAAGAGGGGGGACGCTCCGTCCTCCCCTTAAGCAAAACTGCGTTCCTTATGGAAAAATGGACTAAAATATATTTTAATTTAATTATATTTAGCTATAGAGAAATGTATAGTAGATGCGTTAACTTACCTAAATTTTGAAAGATCACGTACATATTATAGTGTAATAAGACCGCATTGTTGAAGTCCAACCAAAACTAAACTTTATGTAAATTTATACGAATGAACTCTTCTAACGCGAAACCACTTGATCGATAAAAAATGCACTGGTCTTTGATGCGGCAGCCGACAAGACTTTTCATCTGTCACTGCGCACAAACTATTTAACCAATTCTTAAGTAAAAATGTCTCGGAAACTATTATTTATAATCCTCTCAACGCTCGGCAACTGCCTATATCGCGGCTGCACAGTTTTCACTCGAAAACGAGACGTCCGAAGTGCAAGTATATACATATACACGCGGCTCGAGCGCGAGAGTCGTAAGTCATCACGCTCGTCTTCGAATTTCGAGAATTTATTTATCGCGTGCGGTATATAGTCGGCCGAACGAAATATCCGCGTGTCTATATGACCCAAGAGAAAGAGAGAGAGAAAGAGAGAGATTTACGTCCTTTACGCTAGCGCGTATACGTATTGCGCTTGTTAGCCGTGCGTCGAACTCGCGCTGCGGAGCTATGAGTTTTCTCCGATACATCGTTTACGAGTTCGAGCAGCTCAGAGCTGCCGATACATATAACGTGTATACGAAACTGGACAGAGATATCCGAAATGGATGTGTATTAAGTTATTTACCTCCGCGGCGTGGTGCGACTTTCGAAATTCGCTTCTCTCGCGGCTCGTTCGCGCACCACCACCACCGCTGTTGTTGTTACGCAAAACTTTTAAGCGCGAGCTTGTTTTCCACGCTATACCTAGCTGCTCCTTTTTATGAATAATTCTCTCGACTGCACTTGGTCAAATTTACTTTTTTATACTCTCAATCGTTGAGTCCCTGCGCGATCCTTATATAAACTAGGAAGTCAAATTATGTATGTATTTTAATGTGTATATAGGTTAGTTTGTGGCTGAATATCGGGCTGGTATTGATCTAAAATCGGGAAATCACAAAACTTCGGTCAGCGTGACGAAACGTTTTGTTGAAACTAACGCCAAGAATTATTAACTCTGCTCCACCGCGTATAAACTCTGTAATAAAATTTGATTCTCTAATGGCCTAGTATTGTCAGAATATAGAGTCGAGATTTATATTTGCAGTCAACTACTCGTATTCGCTGCTTATAACGAGAGATTTATTGTTAGCGCAGTCTGATCATTCGGTTTTGAATCGATGTATAATATAAAAAGTAATGCGATAACGTTCTGCTAAATGCTGTTCTTATATGAAAATACGATAATACTATAAAGAATAAACAAAAATATATAGATTTCACATAAGAATAACATCTAAAGCCGCATCAGGACTAATTGGTCGAAATTATTTGCTGCTGAAAAAAGGCAAATTACGTCATCATTAATCTCCAATCTCGCCGCATTAATTTAAAGTTTGCGCATCCTCAATCCGCCGCCACGATCCGTCTGTCATTTAGTAATCTCGTTTCCACGAAAGCCCATAACAACTTCCATCGCCCATAGGATCGCTCTCTCTCTCTCTCTCTCTCTCTCTCTCTCTCTCTCTCTCTCTCTCTCTCCTCTCAATTTCGTTATCTCGCTCTTTCGCTATATACAGCTCTGTCGTGTAATAAGCGATGGCAAAAGTCCTATAGGAAGCGCAGCAGAGCCTCCGTGATACGATTCGATGTAAATATATCGTGTGCAGCGTCATGGTCTATATGTATAACGTATAGCTACTCGGAATCGCGCGTCTCTCTCTATCTCTCTCTCTCTCTCTCTTGCGAATCTAATTCGCCATCGCGTCGTGTAATACGAAAAGCCGCGAAGTGCTTCACAAACTGAAAATCCCACTCTCGCAGTCAAATACATATTTGTAGGTATATACATATGGAGTGGGTTTCATTCGATACAGGCTTTCCTTTGATAAGCAGTTGCATCATTTTAATCGAGGTTCTAGTTACTCGTGTCCTTCTGAATCTTTTTCCCTCTTCTCTTGATTATATCGTCGAAATGTATAGCGATTTTGATTGCTTTTTAAGTAATTATTATTTAGATGAGTGTGACATGTTATTTTCTCCAGCGATCCTACTTTTTGAAGAGTTCCGGAATTCCTATATATTTTTTTGGCGTGCAGCGCAATCTGATGAGATTCACTAATAACCAGAAACGTGAAAAGTGTTATCTTTGAATTTATCCCACAGAATATTGTTAATAGTAGAAGAATAGTGCGTATACTACAGCAATTTTATGTCATAAATTATTGTGAATTGCTTTTCAAGAAAAAATTTATATAGTGTTTTATAATATTTAGTATATTACAATTCCAGAAAATGTAAGTGTATAAATCATTTGTAAAGTGAATTCAAAGTCAGTCACAATAGAGTATAGTATACAAGTATATTTATTTAGCTCTCACTGATTTCATCAACAAAAAGTATCTTCAATCAAATCTATCTCCGGTGAATTGAGACGTAAGTTATATAACGCTGACGATAACAACCGAGTGCAAATTAAAGTGTCTAGAAATTTGAGAGGCATTACGTAGTTAATTAAAATCTCAAATCTATTAAAAGTGAATTAATAGAAAAAAGGAGGCGTGAGATAAAGTAAAGCGGGATCTATAGAGAGCCGAGAGAGTATGGAAGTGGCGGCAGCGGCGCAACGATTGAAATCGATTCGGTGGATAATAGAAAATTCTCGGCTCGGTCATGGCGCGTTAGAGGACGAGAAACTGGTTATAGACACGCGGATTTCGATTGCGCTCCGAGGCATACACAAAAGGGATCGCCAGCTCTCGAATAAATCAAATTTAGTGTGCTATCCTGTAACTGGAAGATATCTATATACCCGCAGGTAAGTTTCTCAACTCGCTTATATGTGCCGCCGATTCCATCTCTCGGGCATAATCCAACGATTTTCTCGTTATAATCTCGCGGTGGGATCGTCCGCGCGTCGCATTGTTTCAACCTTTTTTCTTTATTCCCTTGGCTTTCAATTCTATTAGTGGAGCATAAGCGCTTATTGAATTTGCATAAATTTTGCATTCCAACTGCGCAGCTTTTCCCCAATAAACGAACGTGAGATTTATTAATACACTTTGACAACTGCGTCATTGTGTGGCCGCGAGGCTGATTTATCGATGTTAGATTATTTGATTCAATCGTCATCGCAGTGCAGTTCGCAGCCCGAGAAACTCAATATATATATATATATATTCCAGCAATAAAAAACTCGCGAGTGTAACACACAATCGGCTCTTTGATTTCTTACCTATTACTTCTTTAATAAAATACGGCGGCGCAAGTATTTCGCACCCAACTAAAATCCATAAATTTCAGTCTCACGCGGCATTGTTTATTATTATCGAAGCGAAAAAAAACTCGCCGCGGCCGCACATCAGAAAATTCACGGCTCTCAATAAACGTCAACGCCGACCGTATAGGATCGTCGAAAAAAAAAAAATATCTCTTATAATTATTTCAGTTATTTCAAAAGCTAAAAGCCACTTATATATATATACGCACCGGTGCGGGCGTGAAACTCTGCAAAAAATAATAAATCATCGGGGGGCCGGTATGTCATTGTTTCGACACACTACTGAGCGCGCGTTCGAGCGGCCCCGTCGGCAGCGGCGAACCCACACACGCCTGCACACACTGCTGCAGCGCAGTAAGTCTGCACTTCACTGCGCTGCTGCAGCGGTCGTGATAAAAAAAAACACGCGTAAACGTGTGTACTGTGTTCGAATTTTCACACAAATCTCGTCGAAAAACATTTAACCGTTAAAGCAGCGATTTTCTTTCCTTGCGCCTCCTGACTGTCCACTATGCCCAGCGGGAAAAATGCCTCTTTCCTCGACAACATGCATGGAGTCGTCAAGATAGCGGCGGAGCGAATAAAAAAGTACACGCGCACGCGCGCGGCAAATGTTGTTATTATAAAGCCGTAAATAGCGTGTCGCGACCGCAAATAATGAAGACATAAGGGAAGACTTATTGTCTAAGGAAGCGGCGCTCTGTCCTCGAGAGCACGCTGTTGAGGGAGAGCAGGAGAAAGAGAGAGCGTCGGACGAAGGCGGGCCATTTTGCGGTTTCTTGCGAAATTTATGATGATTAAACGTTGCCGCGCACGCGCGCGCGCAAGCGCCCGCGATGACTTCATTGACCCGAGACCCTCTCTCTCTCTCTCTCCTTCTCTTCCTCTCTTTCTCTCGCTGCGCACACAAGAGAGTCGTTTTTGCGGTGGACGCGGGACAAATTAGATTACCATTTTATAATGCCGCGGCTCTTCCCGCGAATGCGCTTAGGTGCATCGCAAGATGCGCGAACGCAACAATTATTCATCGCCAGCTCTTCTACATGTGCTTTTTAATTGAATCCAATTATTAAGCTGCTATGTAACGTGCGATTTACTTTGTCCTTTTTTTTTTGTGTTTCGTTGTTTTATATATCGATGCAGTTGGTCCGTGCGCCGCCCGTGTATATCAACTTTTACAGCGCGCCATGCTTAATTACCTTAATTGTTGTGTAAAAAATAATAAAACGATTCCTTTTTTTAATGGCTCAATTAAATGGCGATGTGCTGTGCTGCAGCTGGCAAAGAATTATCTCGTACTATGTAATCACTACTTTTCTGATTTCGATCGTATTTTCTTTTAATTTATTAATTTTGACATTGTATTGCCGCAAGTCTGGAGAATTAATGCAATCGTTAAGTTTCAACAATACTTTTACTGTGCCATTATATATTTTAATAAGTATGGGAATTTTTTATTTTATTATGTTGAACGTAAATTAGTGATTGTGCATGATGGGTTTTTCCTCATAAAATTACATGTAAAATTACTTTGTGACAAAAAATAATGGATATATATTCTTAAATGCCCACACACTGAAATATGTAAATACCGCACTTTATTTTGTGAAATATTATGAGTTTTGTAAATGAAGAGAATTGCCGCCGGCAAGATATTAAACAGTAAATAATATATTTCATAGTACTGTAGTCTATGATAAATTAGCATACAAAAATTTCAACGTATATGTATAGTGACAAGAAAATTATTCGAAAAAAATTAATTGTCTCAAATTTTTAAGGGAAGTCAGAATAAATTGTCTAATACATTAGAATTAGTCTTTCTACTCTATCATTATACTTAAATGTGCTTCATCCAATTTTCAACACCCAAACTATCCTCACAATCTTATACACCATATACCAATTATTAATTTCGATCAAATCCGAAACAGCGATGTAAAACAAAAGTTTCCATCATCCCAATATAATCAAGCGTCCAAAATTTCCTTCGATATACGAACATAAATCCTTCTTTCTCCCAGTCAAACGCAGAGCAACCTTTTTTCCTCCGAATCACGTAGAAAAGCCATCCCCGAAAGAGCGTGAAGTCCATATATATATATAGCGGCCAAGTCAGGAAATAACGAAACGAACGATTTCCATTAATCCGCGTTGAGGCTTGTAGGGACGAAGTAAGAGAAGCACCTTGGCCTCTTCACCTCGGTGTAATTGGTAAAATTAATTGGAAGAGACGTAGAAACGGGGCGTCCAGGGTCCGCAGCAGTAGTAGTAGCAACGGCGGCGGCACGAAATGGCTTAGGCAAGCCGAAAATTAGGCGAGGAGAGCGAAGGAAGATTCCCCAGCTAGCCACTGCTATCAGTTACACTATTATCTGCGGCGCTCGACGACTACGACGACGGCGGCGGCGGCGAGGGGAGACCCGCGTCTTCTCTACTCTCCGTCTTTATCTCGCTCTTCTCGGGTCTTTCGGAGCCTCGCCCCACATACACTCGACTTCTCTCCGCACACCAATACCCACCCACCTACGTATGTGCTGCGTATACGTCTACTACACCCGATTTCTCTTTTCTCCGCCTTCGCCCAGCGCCAGCTGAACGAGCTTACGCAAGCCCCGGCTTCTCTTTTTTCTCTCCTTTCTCTCTCTTCTTCTGCTGCTCCTGCTGTTTCTCCTGCTACTTCTTCTTCGTCGCTCGTTGCGGCGAGAGAGAAAAGCTTGTAAGGATGGACTCTCGAGGGACTTTTTACGCGAGCCGTGAGAAAGAAAGTGGATGTGTGCGATTTTGAGCTGAAAAATTGAATTTTAGATTTTTTTTATAGGATGCACTACTGCGGGGTTTTAAGTGTAGAGTCATCGCGATTTAAGCTGCGTTTAAAATCCCGAAGAAGACTTTTTCATTTTATTATAATTATTATTATAGTTATAAATGATTGCTGCTATTTTTGTGGAGTTACAGTTTTAGTTTTATACCATTAAGACACTGAAATTGAGAATAAAGACATGTTGTTTCGTAATATCTTTATCTACATTCTTAATAATTAGCTGACTAGTATATGTTTACGTAACGCTTTTGATATACAGTAGTCTAAACACATTGCCAAATAGAATAGATTACTATTAATTTACTTCCAATATCATCATCAAAATAAATCGAGTATAGCTCGTAAAGGACACAATCGAACCAATCTGCTTAACACATTTCAATAAAATTTAATTTCGTGCACTCGAATTCAACCATCGCCGCAAACCTTCGCAAACAATCGCCAAACAATACAAAGAGATATAATAAGCTTCCTTTGAAAAAAAGAAAAAAGAAAGCGTAAAAACTGCACGCTTCGATCGTCTCCATTCCACATATTACCTCGTCCTCCTCAGCCGCACATGAAATTCAGCCGCGAATCGACTTTATTAAAGGCGCCATTCGAGCGAGAACGTTCCCACATACACACACGAACAGCGACAGGAAATACTGCTCTCTCTCTCTCTCTCTCTCTCTCTCTCTCTCTTGCCTTTGGGAATCTTCGACACACCCTTTATAAGCGTCTCCGCGTCTCTGGGAAGGGACGAAGGTAATTAATTGCCATAGCAACGAGAGCGCGCGGGCATCGAACGTATACGCACACACACACACACACACACACACACACACACACACACACACACTCACACAGAGTCGCACCACCCCCGCGTGCTTTAACTGAAATATGGCGCGCGCGAACCGAATTCCGCCGTGTAGACCGTGGCGCGCGAGACCCGATAGATATATAAGGGAGGAGACGGAGGAGGAGGAAGAGGAGGAGTACTTGACTCTTTGTTCCGTGCGCGCCTCGCTGATGTTTTATACTCTCTAGCGCTTTATCTATTTAATTACGTGGCTGCTGTGGAGAAAAGGCAGTCCGTTCGTGGACTGGTCTTTTAAATGTTCGAGCGGGAATATTAGTAATTATATTATACATTGTTGCAGCTTGACGAGGTGGAGGTAGAGACATTATTATAGACAAATTATTACATGGAAAATTAATGTCGGAATAATGTGAAGTAACATATACAGGAACATTTTTTTTTGCTTAGACCAAAGGAATACATTGACTAAATTTCCCCATTGTATTTTTAACAATTTTTCAGAACTGAAACAAATGGCACAGGACGAGCTATTATACAATCAACAAACCTATCTTCAAAACAGATTAATACATCTAATACAATAGTTGAAAGCATTGGCGGAGTGATTATTTCATCTATCGGTGTTATAAGCTGATTATTTTTTCAAAGACACACCATAACGGATAGTTTAATTCATTAATATTTTTCAAAAATCACGCAGTTCCCATTTCAAAATCACACCTCAGTTTATCGATCGGTGCAGCAGTATTAATTAATTATACTTCAGATTAGATTGCATTCGAAAGCATGCCGAGTCATCGTTACGGTGCGCAGTCGTTTAAAGTCAAACGCGGCGAGACATCTCTTTTTATTCCCGCCTCGTAAATACATATACTGCTATCGCTCCAGGATAAAAACGTAAATAAGAAATTATTTTCATAAACATTAGATATTCAATATAACAAATTAAATACAAATGTTTAAAATGAAGACATTATTAATTAATATGCAATACTTACTCAAATATACTTAGCAGCTCTCGCAAAGTGAGATAAAATTGTATTTATACATAGAAGTTGAAGCTAATATTTTTCATTTTATTTACGAACTTCGTTGTTTTGAATTCGTCGAATTTTATCAAAGGTCGTATAAAAAGCTCGGTAATAAAAAAATGCTATTCCGATAAGTACGGACTTTGATTAAACTTATTTAAGTATGCGCCTCGAAGTTGTAATCTTCAACGTCGCTTTAAAAATAATTAAGTGCAGGTTCAAGATGAAGTTAGCCAATTATCGAAATTGAAATGAAAGTCATTTATTTTCATTATTGATTTTAATTGGCAGATATGTGGAAAGTATTAATTTAATAAAATAATTGATAAAACATTACAATACTTGGATGGCTCAAGTTGGTTTCGTCGTTGGCGAAATGGGATTAGTTTCTTACAAAACGACAATTTATTCATTTGTTGTGAAACCATATTGTTATTACTCAATTAAAATATTCAAAAAATTCTCATTTTACAGTGCGAGTGTCCTAGACCCGTATTCATTCAACAACAAAAAGCCAGTGGAACTTAAATTCTCTGATAACTAAACCACATCGCAAAGTCCTCGATTCCGTTGCACAACCGCTTGCAGGCTGCTTAGTCTACATACAATCTCCCAAAAAAAGACCAAGCGATTAATTTCACGGAATGCATCGCGGGCTATTTACGTGGCAAACCGGCGCTCGCGCGAGAAAAGCCCGCTGGTATATACTGCACATAGACACTGCGGCCAAACGCATCTTCGCTCATGCAGTCACGTCTCATTCGGCGAGTTGTCCCGGCGCATCTCTCTCTTTCTCCCTCTCGGAGCTGCTGCTGCAGCGGCGGCCTTTCTACCTTTCCACTCTTCTCCCTTTATGACAGTTCTCTCTCCCTCTCTCTCTCTGTCTTGCTGAAGCGCGAGAAAGAGAGCCGAAACGTCTTTTTCCCTTCTGCCCATCTCCCTGCGCATGCAGTCGCAGCAGCCGCAGCACCACACAAGCCAAGCATCGCGCATACAGCGTGTACATATATATATATATATATATCTTGTAGTGTACGAGGACGCGTGCGGATGTGTGAGCGCGTGCAGCAACATAGCAGGGGTACATATACACAGAAAGAGAGAGAGAAATAACAAGGATGCCCGAGTAAGAGGGCGAGAGTGAGAGCGAGAGATGGAGCTGGCCTGTAATGAAGACCTCAAGGCGCCGCGCCTCGGCGATAATTACAGGGAGCCAATCTTACAGCCTTCTAAAGGCTTAAATGTTAAACGTTATATGTGCGCGCAGTCAGGCAGTCAGGCAGGCAGGCAAGGCAGCTCGCCGACTATATAACGTCTCCCCGGCGCTGAGGCCGACTACCGTAGCTTTTATATGCCGGCTTTAAAGCCCGGAGAGCGCGCGCGAACCACGCCGACGGACCGCCGTCGCTATACTCGCTCTCTCTCTCCTGTCTCTCTCTCTCTCGTTGCGCTGTACACGGGAATCCTGGAGCTTCGCGCGGTATGCCTGAATGTGTATCTCTGCTGCTGCTGCTGCTGCACCCGGAACTTGTAGATCTTGCCGATCGCGCAGTGGAATTGGAGTGGATGTTCTTCGGGAGCATGGGAGAGTAATCTCCTGTATGTGTTATATATATATATGGAGCAAATGTACAAGTTTAGAGGAGCCGTATAACATGCAAGTGAAGTGGAAATTATCGTGAGGTTTTGTAAAATATATCGTCTGCGTGCAGCGGTGGCTCAATTTTTCGACTATCTCGATATTTTTTGCTGCTCCTGCTGCTGTTTCTATACGACTTTTGAACCCTTTCTTTAAAAGATTGCCGACTATGAGAAAGTACTCGTCGTTATAAGGACAAATTGGATGCCGGAAAATCCTCGGTTAAAGATAAGATAGCCTTTGAAGATTAGATAGCGATTCACAGTGTATACGTGATACATTGAAGTAAAAAGATAGAAATTTGGAGTGAACATGAAATATTTACTGTATAAAACATAATTGACTGGCTATGAGATGACCGAAGAATACAGTTCCTAGATTTTACTTGAAACTCTCATAGGAATTATTTTTGAAGCAAAACAATGGGACCCGTGCATCACAGCATTTATCTGGATTGGTCGTAGCTTTGAAGATATTCACCAATCAATATTGATTCTGGGCATTATACAGTTTATCTCTGTATTTTGTAAAAGAATAAATATAGATTACATATTTAGTATAAATAGATACATAAGGTGAATGAATATCTTTAGGTCTAGGAATCCTTGTCAATAAAACGCTCATACGCGGCGTGTGTGATTATGCACCAAAAATAATTGTATTGAATTAATAGTCGACACGTTAGACTATTTCTATTAAATTCCAAATAAAATTTGTACTTTTTACGCCTGGATTGATTAAATTCTTGCATATCCAAACAAAATAGTAACCAAACAATTAAACTTTTGGTATCCGAGGCTGAAATATATTAATCCCACAAGTATAGTAGGATTGACATCTTATCATCCAAAATGTTCTCGTATCACTCAATTATTACTATGCGATATCCATATTATCTTCGCTGAAGAAAACTGATTTATCACTCAGTACCCGACTCGGCATCAATCTAAGCCTACACATAACTTTTTTCTCTAAAAAAAAGCTTTTAAAAACTGCCTTTTTTATAACATTATCCCATGGGAACCGCGTCGGCCAGATGTAAAAATAATTCCCTCATATAGATCGACTGCAGCACGCATATGCCATCAACCGGTAGCTGTGTGCCTCCTCTTCATATTAAACTTTCATCGCGAAGTCGGATAAAATCTAGCACACACACACACACACACACATACACGCATTCCTCGTTCGCCGCGGTGCATCCGAATGCGCAGCTCGACTTTTTTGCCATCCTAATCGACGCAGATAAACTGTTTTTAAACAGTCCTTAACTACAGCTTCTCAAAGCTTACGCGCTGCCATAACTTTTGCGAAATTCGAGTTTTTCTCGTAAAAAGAGACCAAAAAAAAAGAACAGAAACACGACGCCCAACGTTACAGGCAAGATCCACGCCTCGAGACGATCTTCTCTCTCTCTGACGGAAAGTAAGAAGAGTCGACGCTCGCTGCACGGCTGTATAAGAAGGGAGGGAAGAGGGAAGGAAGCAACGTACACAGGGAGAAAGAGAGAGAGAGAGAGAGAGAGAGAGAGAGCGAGTGGTAAGAGCGGGTAGAACAAAGGAGCAGCCGCCGCCATAGCGTCGTTGCGAAATTAAAATAAACGGCAGCAAGAAAGAATACGGCGTTTTACTGCACACTCGCTCGCGCTCGCGTACTATATACGCCTAAAGACTCTCTTGCGCGCACTCTCTCTCTCTCTCCCTCTCTCTCGGTCTCTCTCACTGAACACACCATGCACGTATGATCCTATACACACTCGCAGAAAGCAAGAGAGAGAGAGAGAGACTCGTCCGCGTATATATAGTGTACAGGTAATGGCCGAGCTTCGCGATCGGCCGCAGCGCGATTTTACGCGCGCAAAACCGATTGCCGCGGCTTATTTGCATTTTTTGAGAGTGAGAGAGAGAGAGAGAGAGGGAAGTGCAGCAGCCGCAGTAGCTACCGAGCAATTGTAGTCGTTCCGAGACGATCCCTTAATGCGCGACTCGCTTTTTTCCACCCTGACCGTTTAGCAATGGCTCGTACTTTAGCTCTCTCTCTCTCTCTCTCTCTCTCTCTCTCTCGCTCTCTTTCTCAGATGTGTGCAGCAGCAGTAGCAGCAGCGCCACGGCGCTCCGTGCGGGATGGTTTTACGATGGCCGAAAAAGTGCCCGAGCCACGGTGGCTGGCAATTGCGCCTGTTTTTCTCCTATTTAGGGATAGGCAAATGATATATTTTATGCGGGGATTTTGCTCGGCCGTGTGTGCTTATCGGCGCCTGCTGTGTTCGAGACCGCGGGAAAAGTGGATCAAGAGTAGAGCATGCCGAAAGGATTGTTTTTTTTTTCTTTTCGTTTCATGTGGAACTTTGAAATGGCTGTATTATGACTGTGGTTTTTTCATGCCTCCTGTATCGTGGGCAAATCTTTTTCCGACTCTGGAATTAACGTTCTTATACAACGGTGCGGAAAAGTTCCGGACTATCAATAAATAAATTATGGAATTTCCAAGTTTTTCATTAACATTATATTGGATCTGATTTACATTATATTTTTTGTTTCATACTAAATACGTATAGATTGGATCATAAAAAAAAACCTTTTTCTGTAAAATAAAACAAGAGTTTCAATGAAAAGTTTATTTTTGAATTTGAACAATCATCAAAACATCTTATTTTTTTAGTTATTAATTCAGTATTAAAAACATGGATAAAATGTACAAAGATTGTAGCGCATGCTCGGATGAAAAGCTATATAATACGACAGTTATCTTCGACATTCTTTCACTCGAAGTACCCCTCAATTCCAAATTTCTTAACCCATGCAATTATTCCCTCGTTACGATGCAGCAACTGCCCCAACAATAACAATCGATCGTTACGCTCGCAGAAAATCACCGTCCTTATCCAAAACGACGGAAAAAAAAATTAAATTTCTCGCAGTTACTTAAAAGAAAGAACGAAAGAGCGAAAGAGATCAAGGCACGCGGCAGCTAGCCGCCGGCACGTATGAGTCATGCAGACGAAGCCTAAGCGGGCGCACCGCGACCCTATCGTATACTTTGAAATGGTACTTTCTAACCTATAAAAAACCTTTCAATCGACATTGTAGAGTTAAAACTTTGCACCTGTGAAAGCCACTCGCTTTCACAATAAAGGTATTAATTAGATCTTGTTTTAAAAAAAAAATTATTAAAAAAGACCAACACGTTAACGAGTACGGGTCGATTGAATTTTCGCTGATTTTTTTCCACTACAGAATTTTCTTTTCGTTTGTCGTTCCCACTTCCGGTGATGACAGATATCCGACGTAGATATACTTAGTTAGGCAAATCATACGTAAGTTAGATTAACGATATTCACCATACGTTCCCACTTTCGGTGATACATGTATACATATATTGAGATATAACTATACATACCTAGGTATATTACTATAGTAAAGTAAGTAGTTAGAGTGAGAGAGAGAGAGAGAGTACTATCAGCGTGTAGCTAGAGAGTGAGAAAGATAGATATATGTTGTAAATTTATTTTGATACTAAATGTCTTACTTCTGAATGAAAGTTCATTGATATTCCAATTAAACCTGCATTGCAGTTTTACTATACTAATTCAGAAGATCTATATTTTTCAGAAAATTCAGCAGATACTGAAATAAATATAAATTTACATGATCATAAATGTGAAGAGTGTGAAACTAAAAGTAAAATGGTGCGTTACCTGAACATTTTCGCAAGATTAGATTACTAATAATTGTATCAGATGAACAGTTATATACATCAAGTATTTAATGGAAAATTTTCTGCCGCCGAAAAACAGGCAAAGAACGTACGCTTTCAGCTCGCACTTTTACACGCGGCTCGAGAACGCCAATGCGAGGTGCGCAAATGGTAAATCACCAGAGAATGACCTATAGCTATGCACATAAAAGGCGCATTTGGGGATTCACAGATGGACAAAACAGGTCAATATATTTGATTTCATAATTATACCGACGGCGAACAAGTCGCGAGTTTAAAAATGAATTTCTCGCTGGAAAATGGTTTTCATTATTTAAATGTAAAACTCTCCCTCTCTATCTCCTTGAGCTAAATCAAGTTAAATCTCAATTCTTCTCGTATAGGTGGACTGCGTTGGGAATAGTCTCTTGAAACCTTCACTTGATAAGAATGTGGAGAATGAATCCCCGGAAAAGGAAACTAAAGTAAAAGGGAATAATTTATAAATGTTGAGAAACTTTAAAGTTAGTTATACATATAAAATCAAAAATATATATAAAGAATGCGTTTCGCCCCGGATTACCTATTGAGCTCATCGGTAAGATGACAGTCTACCCTATCTTAGGCGCAAAGAGTTCTGCCGGTTTGATGATATAGCGGTAGGTAGCTACTGAAACGATCACCTTCAGACGAATTATACAGAAGCCAGAGAACCGAATTGCATCGAGTTAACATCGAAGGAAAAAAACTCGCGAGTGCGTAAAACGCAAATAACGCCATCAATCCGACGCCGGCTTTTCTGTGTCAATGGGAGATCCGACACTCGCGATATATATATATACGTAGATACACAGGAGAGCTGGGCGAGAAGCCGCGCTCTGCACATATACACACTTGGCGAAGGAAACTTGATTACTCTCCGGCGGAGCGTAAAAGCCGTAAAGGGTGGGGAAAAAAGGCGAGCGAGCATGAGCGGGGGGAGAGAGAAAACCGCACGAAATATCACGGAGTCTTTCTCTCGTTCGGTGCGTGAGTATATACGCGGCTCGCTCGCGCTCTCCTGCACCAATTTAAAGTTACAAATTCGCCCATAAAAGTCGGCGAGCTGCGGGCGTCGAGAATCGCGCGAGCGCGCTTTGACTTTTACATCAAGGCGGGAGAGTGAGACAGAGAGAAAAAGAGAGAGAGTGAGAGAGGCTGAAGTGGAAAGGGTCGCGTATACGGGGTTGAGGACGAACTTTGGTGTTGTGCGCGCCCGCGGTTTTGCAGGCCGAGGGTGAGAGGAGCTGGTGGAAAAGAGCAAACACAAGAGAGGGAGATACTGGGGTGTGCGCGATTTAAAAGGGAAGTAGAAAGAGAAGGTGAAAATGAGGAATGGATTGGTTGATTGATTGATTTGGAAGATTTGCGGTTCGTATCCCTGTGCGAGTGTGAATTGGAAATTTTAGTCGTATACATAAATAGATTTTATAAAATATGCATAGATTAAGTGTAGATAGTTACAGTGCTCAGAAGCTTTCTAAATCTTACTGAAATCTAATACACACTAAGTTTTAACCATTTTTGTACCTTTGGTATATGTACTTAAAGGAGTAAATCTTCTACCAATTTTATGTAAAGGGACTCCGCACACTTCTTATGGAAAATGACTTCCAGACAAATTGGCTGAAACTTTAGAATAATGTAGTTTTCGATATCCCGATCAAAAGTATCAATGGCCAGTTTTCAAGATACCGAAGGTCAAAAATCTCATTTTTCATTAAACAATATTATCTTATATAAAACCCACTAACCTCTAATATTTTGAAAACTATCCAGTATGGGAACACATGGCAATTGAAATTATTGATCCACAAGTCATGAATTATATTATACTACATTTTTAGACATTTTAGTCATGGACCAGATTATGGGCCTTATGAGTCCCATAGAGACTGGATTTATGTTTCTGATCAAATTATCTTGAAATATAGTATTAAGCAATTCATGACTTCTTGATCAAAAGTTATAATGGGCACAAGATCCAAAAATGGATAGCTTTCGAAAGATTAGGGTTTAAAGGATTTTATATAGATATACTGTACAATGTAAATTCAGATGTTTGACTCTCTGTGTACATGGAAACTTTTGATCAGGATACCATGAACTACATTATATTCATATGCTGCCAATTTGACTGAAAAACAATTTTCATAAAAGATGTGCGGAGTCCTTGGGTTCCAACTAATGAACATATAGCAGTTAGTGGATGGTCTGCTTTACCATAAAAACCTGAACAGTCATTTACTATGTTTTAGTTATACTGTGACCTGTGAGCTTATATATAGTATACTGGTACAGGAAGAGTAACTATACTTCACTTACGCTACGTCGTGCTGTAAAAGCATTGATTTGCTACAGGAATGTTTCAAACATTTCGAAAAGATCGAAAATAAAGCCTATAAGCCGAACATTTACATCTGCGTAATTATTCAGGAAATAGTTATCTAAATATTTTTCGTGTTATGCAACAACTTTTTGAGATAAATTACTAAAATAAAGTTGGAATCACAATAAACTCGTTCCAACGCTTATCGCGGTTGAACTGAAATTCAAATTGACAAGATATTCGGAATTGTTTTACCAACGCAGATTATTCCACTTCTAAAAGGCCTATTAAATCCTCGATTCAAAGGCATCGACTCCATAAATAAGAATACGTTAACTAAAACCGAATGTATAACCGATAACTTCTCATTAAATAACCCTCTATGCTATATAACTCCTCGGAGATCATCGCCATTCGGATCGTTTTTAAAAATTGAAAATTTCAAATCTCCTTCTTCATCTAAAAGAGAATGGGAGAGAGAGAGACAGGAGAGAGAACAAGTGAGGCAATCGGAAAAAATAAAAGGCAGAGAAAAATATGGGAGGGAGTGAAAACGAAAAGAGAAAGAGGGTAAGATTACTGGTACACGAGGCAGGAGAGCAAGAGAGAGACTGAGAGAGACTATGTATACGTATATACAGACGTAGGATGGCGTCGCCAGCGTGGCAGCGACAATCGCGCTCGTATTTTCCGATTAGAGGGTGGCATTCACTTATAAGCCATACCATAACACTTGTCCGCGGGCATTATGAGTCTTCCGTGGAGGGGGGGGGGGCTTTCCCTCTCTCTCTCTC
>UELV01094398.1:0-11346 GCA_900490015.1 Megastigmus stigmatizans | reverse complement strand
AACTTTAAAAGAAGAATAAATTAGAATATCCAGCTACAGGTAAAAATATGTTGTATAATTTATTAGAATCTTTGAAATGCTTATATAATAAAACCATAGTTTTGATTTTCAACTAATAAAATTAATCGTTCTAACTTTTCTTTTCATGCACTTATAACCTGTGAATTTTAAAACGAGTACCTAGTTTCTGTGAACAAGTTACCTATACAATAATCAATAAAGCATCGCGAATTATTTGCTTCAAACTCGCAAGTGGCAAAGTAACCACCACAGATGAATATAAATTTGTGTATTTGATTAATACTATACTAAATTAAATTTATTAATTGAATTTGCCAGTGAAACTAATATTCTGTTGGTAATATATTGATAACATAACTTCAAAATTAATAATGCATCAACAGAATGGAAAGAGCACTTATCGCTTCAGCCACATAACAATTTCTTGTGCCCACATTTTCTGTAAAAAGGAATCCACTCCGAGAGCCAATCCAACAAAACAAAGAAGAAAAAAAAAAGACTTGGAGGCACATCGCAATTTCCCTATCGTCTCCTTTCTGCCCGAGCGTTGATTCTCGGGCACCGCGGAAAATCAGGAAAAACAAGCTCCCTCGGAAAAGCACACACATGCATCGCGCCGCGCGATGGTCCGACCACTCTTATCACCCCTTTTGCTCCACTCTCCACTCGCAATATGTGCTATATGGGTATATGCGTGCGTGCACCCCGATAAATCCACTCACTCACAGTAAACTCACTCTCTCTCTCTAGTAATATTTACCGAGGAGCCCTGGGATGAAATACCTTGGGACTCTCTGGGCTGAAATTATATTCGCGCGTAATAATTGGTGCAGTACGCGATGATCGACGATCGCTTGCTCTTCGTTATAACGCAGTTGGTATATCTTTTGTGTGTGTGTGTGCACAAGACCTGTACGCGCTGAAGAAAGTTGAGATTTTGGAGGGCAATTTGTTATAGTCGGTGACTGGTTTGCTTGGGTGCACAGGAGACGTGTGGCTTTTTTGGATCTGTCGCGGAATGGATTTAGGTTGAAAATTCGGTTTCTAAATGATGTTATATCCAAAGATAATAAAATTTCAAATTGCAACGCTATGCGCTGATAACCTCAATTTTCGAAATAACGAATTAACGAGCCAACCGCATTAAAAAAGAATCTTATAGTATACGCAGGAGAAGCACGCTTTAATCGGTTTACCAAAACTGTGCTCAGCCGAAAGTTCTGATAGTTATTTTAACCCTCTAACTTTCCTTAATGTGATTGGGCCTCGGTTAATTGTACACTGTTTTCGTTCTCTGATGGCCGTCCGAGCAAAAAGGTAACAGTGTGCAGTTTCCCACTCTTTAAGCCAACAACATTGAATAATCCGCTGCGGCAAAAAACAACTATAAAAGCCTACTGTGCGCCAAGTTTATCGATTCGCGATGTGTTTTCATGAACATCCAGAGAGTGTATTAGTTTTATTGCTCGGAAACTAACAAAAAAAAAGGAGGTGGCGCTGCATGGCTTATTGAAAAAAAAAATTTAAGAGCCAACGCGAGTTTAATCTTTTAACAATTTTCCATCAATCAATAGTCGCCCGTTTATGACTGCGCGCACCCGACTGGCACAGTTCCTCACTCGCTTCCCCTCAAACTTATTACGCCAAAGTATATTATTTACTGCTTCAATTTTATATTTATTGACATAAGTGTAATAATCTTGGGGCAATTGCACGTTGCGCTGCTTTTAAACGAGACGTACTTCCGACCTCTTCGGACTTTATCAATTTACTCGACTAATTATTTCGACGATTTACTGCTAATACCTTTTTAAAGTTCTCGAAGTAAGTTTTACGCTGCATTGCCTTGACGATTTATTATAGCTTACAATTTTCCACTAATCTAAGTTATTAATAATATTTAAGAATTAAATAAGTCACCGTAATTTAGTTGGATGTACAATTAACGACGTACATCTCGACGTAAATATATCAAGTTATTAACAAACATTTTTCTCCTTCGGAAAAATGAAAAGATATACAACTGTACTATCGTTAGATGCACTGTACAAAATATGTCCATAAATCGATATTATTAAACGGAAATGCAACCCTAGCTGCACATATTTATTTGCAATTACCGATGTTCTCCGCTCATTTACGCACCAATTTTTCCAATTACACACCGATAAAATTAACCGCATTCTTTTGTACGCGCAGGGACGCAGCCGCGCGCGTGCGCAGCTATAAAAATGCTCTTGGCACTCGCTCTCGCTCACTTTAATTAAACCGCGGCCGCCGCCGCCGCCACCGCTCATCGAGTGTGTTATGATAGCGATGCAATAGGTAAACACCTGCGATCCATATAGGATTTTGCGTTTGTTTAATCGCTTCCCGGGGAAAAAGCTTTTTCAATTAGTGTCGATATCAGTCGGTCGCGAAAGAACAATGCAAAAAGCAGTAACGTAATGGGAACTGAAGTTATATATGTATTTTAATGCTTAATAAGAATTTTCATTTATACTTTATTCACTGCATATTTTTATTTATACTTCATTTTTTGTGCACTCAAAGCTCCAAATTTTTTTAATTATTTTATGATTTTTAATCAAAACGAAGACGTGCTGCATGTATTTCTCATCTAGAAATGATATTTCCTTTAAAACATCCGTTGCGTTGGTGTATAATTTATACATTTGCAGGGAAAAAGGAGTCACAGCTTATGCAGCATTCAGTACAAGATTAACGAACGTTTTTTGCCATTTTGCCCATCCCAGCGGCAGCGGCAGCAGCAGTGCGAGAATAATAAGTGTCTGGCGTACATACATATATAGAGTTTTGGTAAGAAAAAGGATCGGCTTTCGCTCGAGTTTCGCTATCTTACCAGCGAGGCAGGTAACAACGGGGAGTGAAAAATATTGCAGATAAATCTGCCGCGTCTTTCGGTTACGCAAGCGTCTGCGGGCAAAAAAAGAAGAGTAAAGGATCGCTAGAGAGAGAAAGAGAGAAGGAGAAAAAGGGACGAAAGGTGCAGATAATATATATGTATAACGAATAAGGGAATCGAGCGGAATCTAGTTTTCTTATTAAAATGCTTTCATTATGCATTCCATCTCATTAAAGGCTAGCGGGCGTTTATGGAATTCCCAGGGAGATGTATTGGGCCGCGCGCAAAAAGGGGGAGGACCGTAAGGAGAAAAATTTAATTTCTGCGCACGAATCGAAATTTTTCTTTTTCTACTTCCTTCGACTGTAATTAATTAACTTAATGAATCAGCGAATCTTTTTTTCTTTGGTGTGTCTTTTTTATAATTTGATGTGATTTTACGATCGCGTAATTTATTAAATAAGTGTTATGCGATTGGTTTAGGTATATTTTAATTAATTTATGAAAAGTATATAAACTCTTATTAAAAAAAAAGGAGCAAGTTTGATGGCGATGTAATATGCGATATAAAATTAACTAATCATATGTTATATTATTCTGCGAGATACAAGCAGGTTAATTAAAATGTACTATATATATATACATATATCGTTTCATTTATTTTCGTATTGATTTATGATAAAATTTATAGTCGATTTTATATACATCATATTTTGCGAAATAGAACGACAAGAGACCAAGTAAATCATGCTTTAGGTATAAAAAATATGAACTTGTTTATTATATATTAAACATTTCAAGATCAATATCTATTGAATAACAATTGAGTAATTGCTACTATTCATTATTATTCAAAACACCAATGAGCAAATCGATACCACATATCAGAATCGATTTTCATTTCCGACTTCTTACACGATTATTGAGAAACGCCGAAACATAAGTTGGATAATTTATTCATAATAGATGCAAGAAAAGTTCGTTACGTAACCATGCAACAACAACACTGGCAACTTCTCGTAAAAACGGTGCACGCGCGTTTTCTTTATCCGGCAGCGAAGAGAACTGCTACAATTCCTCGGCTTAATCGGTCATCTTTTTTAATTAACTCTCTTTCTCTCTCTTCTCGCGCATACGACATCTCGATGAAATCAAATTTAATTTCCTCGGTACCGTTACAATCGCGCACTCTCTCCTCTCCCTACACGCAAACTCGGTCGCGTATTGCTTGTACACACGCCCATATAAGAAAGAGCCAAGTGAGGCAGAGAGAAGAAAGAAAAAGAAAAGTTCGTTCCAAATTCAGCAGTTCTATAAATTTGCATTAGACACGTATACGGTACAAGTCCTCGAACGCGCAAAAAAAGAATACAAGCGATTCCAATGGACAAACCAACGACGCCCTGGTTTATTCGATCTCTCGCTCTATAAAGAATTCAAAACAACGCTCGCACCTCGCGGCCGCGCATATTTTCACCTCATCAAAGCTCGTACATTAGAGGCGTATGTAAGCGCGTATGGATAAAAGTGAGGCCAATCGTTGGTGCTAATGGGGCGAAGAGATGTGTATACTTTGCCGTGTATATAAGCTGCTCGACTTTCGTCGCCGAGTCTTTTACCGCGAGCGGAAATGCGTTTACCGTGTCTGTATATATACGTATGTTCTTCGACCGTTTTTCCGGAATGCCCGGTATTCCGGAGACTCTCCGTTGCCGCGCAACGTGTCGCCGCTTTTAAGCTGCCGAGGCACGGCTCTTGGCGCGCTCGTCCTTGTTTCTCTCTCCGCTGGATTTTAGGAATTCATCGTCACGTTATTTGATGAAATTTTGATTAATTGAAAAATGTCTGGGGGCGACACGGGGAAGGTCTGGTGTGATTCGCTGAGCGCGATGACAGCTGTTGCCTGGGCAATTAGAGGCTCGCGTTCGAGAGAGAATTCTATTTTCGAGACACGACGAGAAATAATATTGCTTTTAGAGAATTGCTTTTACTGCGGAAAGGAAAAAGTGATTTAAGCCGGATTTTTTTCGGGAGAGAGAACTTTCTGATACGTTTAGTGGTGGAAAAATATTTTCGTTAATAATATTTGTTATAAAGAAAGAACTTTTCGTTCGATATGCATGTGTATTCACGTAGAAAATATTTAAGCAAATAAGTTTATCTAAATTTTGTGTGTATCTTATAAAGAATTTAATAATCTCCCTTCTGGCTACGTGAACTATATCTTATTTTATGTTTCGCATAAAAATAAAGCTGAAAGTATTAATTAAACTTACGTTATCAAATGACGTTAGACTAAGTAAAGAAAAAAAAGAAAGAAGTAGAGAGAGAGAGAATAATTAAGACCCCCCCCCCTCCAAGTTTGTTTAAGAAAATAAGAAGATAATTATATTCGGAGCTAAAATCTTTTTGTTAAACACGGGATGAAGCTTGGAACTCTTCTAAATTTATAAACAAAATGGGTTGGCACAGTTTGGAAGATATAATTATAGGAGCTTTAATAAATTTCATAGTCGAGAGTAAACGGTGTAATGGAAAATTTTATTATCCCGTTTTATTTTATGAATACGTGTTCTCCTCTAAAATGCTAATTAATTATTTACAGATTATGCTTCGCTTGAATTTATGCTTATTTTCATAATGTATTATTTTAACTATTATTCAACATGTATACTTAATTAATATAAACATGCAAAACTTGAAAACCTTCCGCTATTAGTTACACGTCTGTATAACAATGTCGCCTGGCAAATACATAAAGTATCCGGCGCTCTTTCTTGTATCGAAAGTCCTTTGAAATTAGCTTCGAATAAAACTGGGTCGAATCCTGTAAGTGGAGTTGCGAAGCTCTCAAACGTTTCATTAAATTAAAAATTATATCAGCCACTCGATTACAGAATGTAATTGCTCGCAAAGAGCTTGAAATTCAATGCTTATACGTTAAAAGTACCATAATTTTATTCACAGGAGAACTCGACCTACTTATGCATAACTCAAGACTCTGCATAAAACGACTCTAACCAGTTATCAAAAAAAGCTGAAACTTGGTATTATTATCGAATCGTGGCACTGCATAAGTAATATATATAGGTATGCAGAATCACAATAGCCAAAGGATTTAGCGACATTAAAATTTTGATCGTCCAACTTGGCATGAATCGTCCCATGTATAATACATATACACACTCGCCTCTCGTAGTACTATAGCAGCACACAGCGTGTACCGAGGCGTGTACAACTTTTGCCCCTTCTCTTTTACTCGCCGTACCCGTCTTCTTTTCTCTCTCTCTCTCTCTCGCTCCACGTGCATTATACGTGAACAGAGCCGAGTTTTCAAGGTTATTCCGCGGCAGTGGAGGTGCAGGTCGCGAGTTTCCGAGGCTCTATATACTCCGAGAGAGCTAGATTTCGGCTTGCCGATAAGAAACGCGCGCGCACCGCTTATCGATCGTGAAATTAGAACGACGGGAGATTTCTTTTTCTTTTTCTTTTCGGCGCTTTGCTTGCCTCTCTACGTGTAAGTGTGTGTAGGTTGATTTGATGCAAGCGAGAGAGAAATGTTTATTGTTTGGTTCGATTACTATCTGGGTTTTTTTTTTCTTTTAGATGTTTGACTCTGCAGGCAGAGCAAGGACTTTTGATGACGAAATTGAAATTTGATTGTAATGAGTTTCAATTTAGTTAAAGCGGCTAACAAATCATGTTTTACTAGGAAATAGCTCTTTCCCTTTCATTGAGCGCAGGTGCATGACTTTACTTTTTACGAAAATCCTGAGAAATCGTAGAGTATACATTACGTTTCTAACGCGAATCCAAACTTGAATATAAAATTGTGCGATTCGTTTACCCAGTACGAGAACCCAATGAGAAACTGTGGAAGAATTGAAACGAGAGTGTTGGTTTAAATGGTTGGGCCCGAACATAAAAGGTAGATCTTAATGATCGAATTCTGTAATGTGAAAAAAAAATTGCGTAATGATTCGCTCGAGATTATTTACCGTCCGCAGTGTAATGTAATATAATCAGGCACAAAGACGAACTTCCCCAAGGACAATTAAAAAATAAAAGAGGTAAAGAACCTGCGATACTCGGCACAAGGAGCCGCGTACGTACACCACGTATAACGTCTGACTTTTATTGGCTTGAAAATGAATAATACGTTCTCTTTATCGTCCCTATACCATGTCTGATTGTAATTGCTCTGAACGCTATACGCTTGATTTTGAATCTTTTATCGCTAACTCGAAATCTATACAGTATCCGTAAACTGACCAATCAGACGAACTAATACGACATTGTTGACTGTTAGTTCGCTATTAATTAGTCCTACAGCTGGTCTACAATCACGAAAATCATTGAGATTCCGTTGCACCTCCAACGGCTACAAACAATGCAAACTTTGAACCCATAATACAATTCAAACGCACATATACCGTATTTAATGACGAATGAAATTCATTCCCCCTCCGGTTTTACTTTAACGACGTTCATTTTCCTCTCGCGAACTCACAATTAAGAAAATCATAAAAAAAAAAGCATAGGTTCATTACAAGCAGAGTAAAGCGCGCGCCACTTATCGAGCTTTACTACTTTTGAAGCGGCGGTGCAGCGCCTTTTCTTCAACCTCTCAAACGAAAAATGCATGCCTGCAGAGAAAAGTAGCTCGCTCGCAGAAAAAGTATATAAGTAGAAAAGGACTAGATCGCGTCACATTCGGAAAACTGCAAAAAAGGCAAAGAGAGAGAGAGAGAGAGAGAGAGAGAGAGAGAGAGAGAGAGAGAGAGAGAGATGTATATACGGATGTATGTATCCATGTGACCGGAGGTGCGCGCACGGATGTCAATGCCACGCCTAGATACGCAATGCACCGTACGTAAAACTGGTTGTCCCCGCGACGTCGATATATACGCGCGCCGCGCGGCCTAGTCTAGATAATTTTTGACTTTTCTATTTCTCATTTCTCTCTCTATCTCTCTCTTACATGCGTCTGATCTCCGCAGTCACTATAATATATATATACATATATATACGTTACGCGCGGCGCACGTGTGCGATCTCCCAGTGTGGGCTGCTACTGCTGCTGCTGCGGTTCGCTGCTGCGCTTTGCACACATACACATACACACACACAGAGAGATATTCGCGCGAGTAACCGTAAACTCGCTCTATATTTTCGCGCTCCCATTCCTTTTTCTCTCCCTCTCTCCCTCTCTCTCGCGAGAAACCCGACTTTGCTGCTGCTGCAGCAGCTTCTTCTTCTTCTTCTTGGGTTCTGCGCCCACTCGCGGCTCAACCGCCGTGGATTTGAATAGGACTGTGAGATATATGTCATTTTTCTGGCATTCCTGGGAGGGATAAGAGAGAGAGAAGAAGGCCTTATCGAGACTCGTGTACTTTTACGGGTACCGAGTCGCTTGGCTGATTGCAGACTGTTTTAATAGTATTACTTATGAATTATTTGTGTAAGAAAGTTCAGATTCTGATATTTAATACGCGTATATAGTGATTGTAACATTGTATATATACATATATATATACAACTGAAGTTATTTTAGTAAAAACAATTGGAGAATACGAGCTGTCAAGTTTCTTCGCTGTATAGATTATGCTTATTATTGGACTTCGGTAACCGGTTTTTCAACGTTCCCGATATTCATGACTTTGTAATTAAATTTCTAATTTTGTAATATGCATTAAATATCTTATGAAAATTCTGTTTGGTTTTTATTTATATGATACAGAGTTTACTCACAATCAGCACTTTAACTATAAATACAGAGATAAGAAAGATAAGTACGTAAAAAAATATGAATAATAATGGTTGACTTTAAGAAACTAACATTACAGCTACTAACAAGAAGATGACCAGGGCAACTGCCAAGAATTACTTTTTGGTAAATTAATGAGATTATGCGTATAAGCGTTCTTTTTTTTAATAGAACTTAGAATTAAAGATATAAACCTGTAAATATGCATCTATATACATTCTTTTACAATATATATATATATATATATATATAGGTATGCTCTAATAAATAAAATCAATATGACATATATCTGGAAAAACTAGGGCTCATTTAGAAAAACACAAAAAATAATTTTGTACAATCCTAAGAATTTCAAGAAACTGCAGGACCAACATCACGGTCGTCTCATGAGTACCATAGGTATGACCTACATTATTATATTATAAGAAATAATAATTATAATTTTTACTTATATTTTTACAAAAAAAAACTACTTAATAATGTAATTTTAAAACTATAATTTTGTTTTATTTTTCACATAGAAATTGTAGTATATTTTATTATTGCATAATGACTTGGAATATTATATATATTAAAATGTTTGAAAGCTTAAAACTTTTTAGACGCAGTATACGGTACTTTTTTTCGAAACAAAGTTATTTGATATTAAGCTTAATTAATTTACTGCTGAAATTAGTAATCCTTGACTTTCTAAAGTATTAAACAGGAAATTAAGAGGGATTCAAAGCATTATAAATAGTCCGTTAAATATTTTATAAGGGTTCGGAAATTAGGGTAACGAAACAAACTTAATTGAACTTATTTATCACGCTTAGTAGTTTAATAAAATATGTTTTATTTTCCTTATTGCCTGTTCAAGAAACTTCAATCTCTATGTTATTACTTAATTTTGTGAATTGCAGAAAATATGAGAAATAAAAACTTCTCTTTGTTAATTCGAGGAAAGTGAAAAAAAAGAATAGTGTTCTCGCATTTTGGGTGAAAAATCATTAACTATGAATTTAGACGAGCGAAAGTTGGATAATTAATTCTCTTATGCAATTGTTGTTTAATTCATTATGATTCTGAAACTATAACGTGGAATTATGCCACGAAGTGAAAACAAAACTTTATTTTGAAATACACAATGGATGCATAACCCATCCACACTGACGTTTAAACTATGGTAAAGCAACAGAATTATGCAAAACATTTAATTGTTTTAGTTCTCAGGCATATAAGATATACGGAGAAGAATTTTTAAAGAAGATATACTCGTAAGAATGTCAACGTAATTAATATAGATAAAGCTTCAGAATGTAAATATACCTGACTCCATTCTATTATCATAATGAGTCATCGAACAGCTGCTGTACTGGAATCCTTAATCAGCTGAACAGCACAGAGAATAAATTCTATTGGGATAGAAAGTATTTAAAGAATAAAAACTGACAGCAAATTTTTATCATCGACACGAAACAGTTAGCACACACCGAACGTCTCCTCGCTCACGTTTTTTTTTTACGGTATAAAAATATAAATTACCTATACACGCTATATAACTACGTGGAATTTTCGGGGAGGGATTTTAATTCCCAGCGAGATTGATGCCGTGTGTATTTTTATAACCTATTAAATATGGATACTATGCTAAATATTTACATCGGTGAAGAGCGCTTCATGTAAATCATGCAAGATCGATATTGTATTAACTCATTTTCCAGCTGGTAAAAAATGACTGTTATCCTCTTATCAACGCGTACTTTAAAATTCAATTCAAAACAATGGTACTTATAGTTGTTAGAATATAATGCGCTTATCAATTTTTTTTATCTATACATGTGAGCTATTTCAACCAAATTTAACAGCAAATGGATCCACTATCCTCAAGGCGAACCGGAAAATCAGAGATCAGAGACTAAGGCTGTCGTATTTTCGGAATCATACATTTTGGAGCAAAGGCAAGAAAGAGGTTAAAATAATACCAAACCAGACAACGTTACGATCGATAAAAAAATATTTTCTTTAAAAAGTGATCTTCTTGAATGACGACTTGAATCCCGTACAATATTTTCTTAATCTTTTTCTGCGTTTGCTCCAAATTGCGATCAAACGCTTTGCCAATCGTTCATGTGTTTACTTGGATCTTCGTTTTTATCTAAAACTCGCTAGTTGTCAACATTGGTATGTTATCAGAAGAAATTATCAATGTATTATTATCAACAGTTATCAAACAATTTCAATTGCAGCATCAAATATCACGGTTTTAGTCTCACGTATATTATCTATATCGAGCAGCTAATTTGTTAAATATCGATAAAAAAAAATATTGCACGTATGTTGTCAATCGGTCCAAACGTATACGTATAATAAGATATTCCAGTTAAAATCACGTGTGACCCACTATAGCAGCAGACACATTTACACAACGGGCGCTGCATAAAAGCCAAGTTGTACGCATACTCTCCGGAATCTCAACCGTCGGCTATTTGAATCGGCGCTTTAGCAGCACCGATGCAGACTCTCTCGCTCTCTCGGTCTCTCGCTCTCTGCAACCATTGCGCTCACCTTTTTTATGAACCGGCAGAATCTTGTCCGTGATCCCCGGATCGCCCGTGTAATCCAGATTTCGAGATTTCTTCAAAACTTCTCCTATCTGCACCGCCTACTGCTCTCTATTTTCCTCTCTTTTGCAAACTATATATATGTATAT